>PVJO010030671.1:0-15170 GCA_004026905.1 Hystrix cristata | reverse complement strand
TAGAGATTAACTTGAACGTTCTAGAATTTTATAGAAATGTAACACTGTGGTACATGGTATATTTTACTCAACTTCTTTTACTCGATAGCAGTATTTCGAGATTGATCCATGTTGTTGCAGGTGTGAAGGGCAGTTATTCCCTTCACACCTGTTGGGTACTCTTCTGCTGTGTGGATGCCCCATGAACTGTGGATCCCTTTCTCTATTGCTGGATACTTAGATTTTTTCCACTTTGGGGAAACTGCAGATAAAGTTGACATATGCACTTATGTACAAGTAGTCATATGAACATCTCTGTTTACTATTTGTTTTCCTTGGCTAATACATAGAGAAGAGCAAACAGATCACAGCGGAGACTTAGGTTTAATTTTTGATTCCTTTACTATGGGGAGAAAAAGTGGTGGTCGTACTGGGCCAGCTGAAAAAGGACCACTTTGCAACCATTCTGGAGAAGGCTGGGCTCAGAACTAGAGTGCTGGGAGACTTCGGTTCTCAGTTTTGGGTTCTATTTAGTTACAATTCCCGTAAGACTGAAAACATAGTCACAGGATCCCTCACAATTTGGAGCAAAGAATTAAAAATACAATCTCAAAAGTCCTTGGACTTTCTGATGCTTCTCCATGGGTTTGCTCCAGCTCTGCAAACCTATTTTTTACTATAAATTCTGCAATGTAGTGGGGAGACTATAACTGGTTCTTACATATGATAAATGACGTAAAACTGGATAATTTTCCAAAAGTATAAAAGAGCCACTGATTTTTAAAACTAGGCTAACTACTTTGTGGTAATTTTTCCACATAATTTTATTTTTCATTTGATTCTCATAGTATCTCGGTCAAGAAGTTAGAAAATTTTTGATTTTCCCCATTTTACAGCTGTAGAAAGTTGAGCTCTACAAAGCTTAGAAGGATGGAACAGTAGGCCAGACAGAATTCCTTAACAGGGTCAGGAGAAGGGAGTTGTAGTCATTCGTTACTCTGGGGCCTCAAAGTAACCTCAAATCATCTAAGCCTTCTAGGCCTCAGTTTCTTTCTTGAGAAAGCAAATGTTTTGGATAGTATCAGCCATCTAAAAATGTATTCTTTGAGGATGTTTAAATCTAAAACAATTATATATTCGAACATGAATGGGGAAAATGACATATCAGATTCCCTTTAGAGGAGTGTCACAATGTAATTACTAAAGTCTGAGAATTCCCAGTGTTCAGAGCTGTATTTAATGTTGAATCACTTTGCATCCCACCCTAAGGTCGCATCCCACAATTATTTGCCCCAGAACACTTTTCAGATTGATTTTCTAGAACTGATATTTATGTAATTCTCATTCAAAAAAAAGCAACAACAAAATATGATAAGAAACCTTGACATTAAAAAAAAAAGTCCTGACAACACCAACATTTTCATTACTCTGTACATTTACAGAGAAAAGAATAGCTGAGTGGAATGAAAAATGGAATGTTCTAACCTCTCTTCCATTGCGCTCATCATAATGCCAGCAACACTCAACTCTTTCCTCATGCAGTTTTATGATGACAGATCTACAGTTGATACCATGGGCTGAGAAGCAAGAGCTAAGTCCCTGGGCCTAATTGTGATCTCTAAAGAATTTACTAGTGTTCGTTGCTGCGTTTTCTAGTTACATGCCCTTCCTGGGCAGTCGTTCCAGGACCGAAGATTCTGTTCCAAGGGTCAAATTACCTAGTTAAGGTTGGTAGAGGAATGTACTATATACTTTCTGGAGATAGCAAGATTTCTTCACTCGGACAAAGAAAAACATGGGAAATATTGAATCACAAGTCAATTTCTTTTTCAGTCTCTGTTTCAGGCCAAAACTATTCTGTTTCCCAAATCAGCAGGTGGAGATGATTTCTGTGAAGACTGCCTCAGACACTCATTTAGAAATGTTCATAGCACCAGAAAAGAGTATCTAGAGAATCCCAAAGAACAAATGAAAGGAAATGATACCCTCATTTCTCAAACTCTCTTCTATCACCAAGACAGCAGGGTCCTTGTCTCACACAGAGGTAGTTGCACAATTCTATTTTGGAGTGAAAGCAAAAGTCAGTAATTTTCTCACTAGTACTTCTACTTCCACCTTTAATTTCTCTAGGATAATAAAAATAATGATATTCTGAGCAATATAAAGATTGAGCTTTTTTCCTAGATATCTATACTACAGAGCTAAAGAATGAAACTCTTTCAGGCTCAAGATTTCAAGCTATGTGCCATTGAGACCATTAAATGGGTATACATGTTAGAAATACAACTGGTCTTTAAGGTACACGACTTTGCACTAACTTCAAAGGAGACAAAAACAAAAATAGAAGATGGACGTAGATGACATATACAAATACACAGACTGGACAGGTTTAAAGACAAGTTAAAGAGATTGAAATCCACCCACTTGCACATTCAATTCAAACTTAATGCCTACTATCATCTGAAATGTGCTGTCAGACAAGAACTCCAATGGCATGTTTAAATCTATTTCCCCAGTCTCAAACAAGATTCCTGAAATTCGCATGCTGAACCATTTGATCTATACAGAACTGAAAACCAGATTTTTAGGAATTTGGCAGGGTCTCATGTTCTTATTACCAATTTCTGCTTTCTAAAGATGTAGGGCATATACCCATTTCTTTTCCAAGGAAATTCTATGGGATTAATAAATGGCTTGAAATAATTGGCATCATTTCACAAATGAAAGAAAGCTGAATTCTTCTGCAAATAATTCTGATTTTATTCAGAATAATGGGAAACAGAGTATGCAGGGTTTGAAGGAGACTGTTCTATTATCTCTTTTTAATATTATAGGCTATTTGCAACTATTAAACTTGCATGCATTTCATTTAATACAAAATAAATAATAACACCTTTCCTTCTCTACTTCTTTTTTTCATTGCAAAAAGCTCTTATTTCTGGTTGCCATGGTGATGATGCCACTGTGATATTTGTTTAGGTTGAACACTTTCATCTTACCGACTAGATGACGGATGCTAGAAGGACCAGAAATAATAACTGACATCACTTGCTAGGTGGAATAAAGAGCCCTTGTTCTGAGGCTAAATGACAGTAGCTTTAATAAGATAAATTGTCCTCATAAGATTAATGAAGGGGAACGCTGTTTCACTGTGAGGTTTATTTTCTTTTTCAATTGTGCTTACTTTGTTATGTTTTATTTTAGAAAAGAGTAAGAAATAGTGTCGGGAGCTAATGGCAATGCTTTAAGTTAAAGTCATTTGTAGAACAATTTGCCTTCAGGACTTAGGAGGCCTAGGAAGATAGGGAAGACAGGAGACCTTTAGAGAAGACTTCCTTGCTCTCATGAAGTAAGTGAAAAAGAGGAAAGGCACCCTTTGTGATTGAAGATGAGCCCTCTAGATCATCCCTAGATTTGTGACAATCACTTTGAAATTCCTTTTGAGTTTTTAGTTGCTGTACATTGCATGACATCTTCATCCAGAAGCACCTAACATACATCCAACCAATACACAGCTTCAGTGCTGCTTCTTGTCCATAACTCTGGCGTGTGAACTGTGGTATGTTGAGAAATAATGAAAATTACTTTCGTAGCTTCACAAAAGCACTATCTCTCACTGTCCAACCACAAATAACTCGTGAGAAATAAATGTCAAGACATAGATGTTTCTATCAGCAACCCCCTGGCAGAAATGCACAGGTTAAGAAAACAACTTTTGGGATCAAATGTCCTAGAGTCCCAAACTCTACTGTGTACTTCCAGTGTGACCTTGGGTAAATTATCTTCACTGACAAAAATGACAAATCTAATGGGCTTGATTTGACATTAAAGTGTCTCCTTCCTTAATTTTAATGATCATGGGAAACATAGTCATTCTGGTTCTTTGTAAACAAGCTGTACTGTGCCTTTGACAGTACGGGATTCGCTGTGAAAGTGTTTATGTTGTGATAGTGGTTATGAAAATGAGCTAACAGTGAGCCACATTGGTTTTACCTTGGAAACAGGTAAAATTGAGTGGGTCATTTCATTTCTTTAACCTACAATGTCCCTATTGACATAATAAAGAAAAGTCTAAGGTCTCTTTTCTCTCTAAATTTTATGACTCTGTTTCTTGGAGGTAAAACAACACAATAGTTTCCCCTTCCTCTTTGATTGCTAGAAAGACGGGTTGCATTGCAAGGGATTGTCCATCTGACAGCATGTGTTCTGGACAACTCACTGGATTTTATCTATGTTCTTTTCTTGAAGTTTTGTCTTAAAAATTAGTGAAAAATAAAATACCTGTTGCTTGAAACAAACATATTCAAACGGATGGTGGGGAGGAGGATGCTTCCCAGCTCCTTCTTACGTTGGTGCCAGAAACAGCTGTAAAAATCATCAAATCACAGTTGAGTCTGATAGAACTTGATGTACAGCTGATTCATTCTTTCAGACTTTTAATTACATCTGCATATTTTTCGTGTCTAATCTTGCCAAAAGATCATTCCCACTCATTGTTTTCATCTGTATGGTTTGCATGTCTGTTTTTCCTTTAAATGTGAGAAAACAAAACATTAAAAACTTTAAAAACACTCCAGGTGACTGGAAGATACTTCGTTTTCCAATTTTAAAAATTCAGTGCAGAAAGACCCTTTCCTTTCCGTCCTTTCCTTCCTTACCCATTTGCCTTTCAGATCCGTAAAAGATTTGCACAGCAATTTTCCCCATCTCCCTTGCTCCCATTTTCCTCAGAGTAGCTAAGAGTATCTCAAGTAGACATCCACAGTCATTTTGTACTTCAGAGATACTAGTCATATAGCTTAAGATTTAGTGTACTAAAAAAGTAGCAAAGTCAAAAACTGCCAAAGAGAGCTGAGAACTGACTGCTGTTCAGGGGTTACCTGAGACAGGGAAGAGGACACATGCACTTTCTCTTACATAGTTCTTTGTATTCTGAAGTTTGCATATAAACCACGTCCTGAAAAATGTATTCAGATGTCTCGTTCACTGGACTTGTTACCACGGGCTACAGGGTCCTGGATGAGTTCCCAGGTTCTCATGTACAAGGAATGAAGAACTGGACTGGGACCCGACGGTAAGGAAATAGCGGCAAAGTTTAACGAGGTAATAGTAAGCTTGGAGTGAGTAGACTTGTGCCAACAAAAGGAAAATGGCACGAGCATTGGGGGCATTGCGTTTAGGGATTTAAAACGTGGTACCAGGTCTAAGGCATCTTGTACTGGGTCTTCCAGAGCATGATCGACAATGTGATTGACAGAGTGCTGAGTCACATTGATACAGGGGAAAGAAATAAAACTCCCAACCTGCCAGATGTCAATTACACTGAGTTTGTGTTCCCCAAAATTGAAGAATGAATTCTAAGTAACAAAGGAGGTTAAGAGTAGGACAATTTGAGAAAGAGAAAGAGAGCTCCTGAGAGTCAGGAGGGAACCCGCATAGGTTGCCAACGAGCCCACTATTCCAGGGAATTGTTATAGAGCAAAATCGCAGGGCAGGTAAAATGTGTGTCAGAATGATGATTAACCAATAATATTACAAGTGTAGTCGCTTAGGTAATATTGATCCAATGGGGAAGGTCACGTAGCAAACGAACATGGAAAGAATAAAGACATTCCAGGATGGGGTGAATCTGGAGGTCTTGGTCTCCCACCTAGGTGACCTGGACTTTATCAGATCAGATGAGTGTGATCTTCAGTTCATTGTTTATCCCTCGGGCAGTGCTGTAGCTCTGGTCATTCCATCCTTGAGGCCTGACCTTCCGTGGATGTGCCTCTAGCCATAGTCGTAGTGTATTCTCCTCTCGTGTATAACTCCATCAAGGGCCCAGCTCCTTCTGACTGCCTATAAGATTTCTACCTAACTTAGCTGTTTATAATAATGTCAGCTATGTCTATTGTGTGTGTCCTTTTGCATGATTCACTCTGTTATAAATGGATGTAGGAGGTGCAGTTCGTATGTATGAACACTCAGTGAGCCCTAGGTAAAGAAATGTTATTATACCTCACATAGGAAGGTCTCATGTCTATGTATCTTGATTTGGGATTTGGGAATTTTCTAAGGCAAGCTCAGGGCTCTTTGTTTCACTTACCCATGCCTCTGGGCAGTAAGCCTTAGTACAAAGGTGTGGGGGTGATCCTGGGACATTGCCCAGGTTCAGGTGGGTGGAGGGGAGCAGCCCCATACTTCTGATTATACCACAGCATTTATATTAGAATGGAGTTACAAGTTTGACTATACACATTCTGTGTAACCTAGAACCCAAGCAGGATGGTAAGCAGAGATGATAAACACATACATATTTTAGAACAATATGTATACTTCTTTACATCATGTACTCTATTTTTTTCCTCTCTATTCTATTTTTTACAACATAATTATTGAATGCAGTAAATGATTTTATAACCTTTTTATGGTTTGGAAAACACAGTCGTAGGTAAACATTAAATCAAGTTAAAGCATGAAGTCATTACATAAATAACAGAGAAGTTGAGTTTTGGAATATTAGTGCTTCAAACTAGACACATTGTTCAAGCAAATACAGAAAAACTGAGAGTTTTTGTGATCAGAGATAATAGGCAAGAGGTACACAGACCGGTAGAATTTCCCTTTAGATATGCTAAGAGCTCGGTGCATGGTTGGTGTCACCGGACCGTGTCTGAGGAGGTTCCTAATGCTGAGATGTAGCACTTAATCCACACTAAGCACAGAAAGTTTGCAAGTTCCTTGACTCCTGACCCCCGCCTAAAAAAAAAAAAAAAAAAAAAAAGAATTCCCAGGACTAGTCAGTAAGAAGCATGCAAAAGCTTTTATTAGGCAGAAATTAAAATGTACACACTCAAAGAAATAGACTGTGAGCCCTCAAGAAAGAGAGCCGTGCTACAGTTTGGAACTGAGAATCTTCATGTAATTTTGGTGAGTGAAATCTATAGAATTGGATAATCTAGTCTAGGTCTTGGTTTGGTGGGTGAGAGAGGATGGGGAAAGTCTCATGCACAGTTAAACAGGCTGTCTATTCACAGGGGAAAACAGACCTTTTGCAAGGAAAAAGGGAACGGCCCAGCCCATTGGCAGATGAAAGGGAATTGCCCAGGCTTGTCGTATTTGAGGAGAAGGGAAAGAAAAAAATCTTTCAGTGCACTTGTGTCTTAAAGCTGAATTTTTTATCTTTAAAATTATGATTTTCCTTGTCTCCTTTTTGCCTATTTATTTCTTCCATCTTACCTCGGTTGGCACTTGATTATTTACAGAAAGAATTTCATCTGCTGGCCTTTTACTGAAACTGGGGGTACTCCCTCATGTCTTAAGGGAGTACAGTACACAACTGGGGGACTCCCTCATGTCTTTAGGGAGTACAGTACACAACTAGGGGACTCCCTCATGTCTTTAGGGAGTACAGTACACAACTGGGGGACTCCCTTATGTCTTAAGGGAGTACAGTACACAACAGGGGGACTCCCTCATGTCTTTAGTGAGAGCAGTACACAGTTAACCACACAGATTTCCTGAGTGCCAACTTTTCAAAGAGTATTGCAAAGAACAAAAAAGAGAAGGCCCAGTTGTTGAGGGAAGTCATAAGAACTAAAGGGTTTACTATTTTGATAATTTATGACCTCACTCTTTTTAAAAAGAATTGTTTTATAAGATCCTGCAGAATTGACTGCTTATATTATAAATGTACATGCTTTTCCTTTATAGGCTCACTTAAAGCCTGTTTAACTTGAACAATTTATAATGGCAATTCACTAAGTCTAAGTGTGATGGAGGATTTCATTCATTTATTCGTTTGTTCACCGATTATTAATTGAGCACCCGTGATTTTCTGGGGCACTGTATTAGACTTGAGGCCAGAAAGATGAAGAATATTGAGCCTCTGTCTTCCAAGATTTCATGGTCTAGTAGAGAAATAGATATATAAATAGATAAATTGCAACACAATCTGATAAGTGCCTTAATAGAGATAAGAAATGATTAATATAAATGAAAACCAAATTAGACACATTAAGCCCTCCTTAAAAGAGGGGAAATTTGTTCATGTAAAATATCATTATTAAACTGTATTATTCTTCAATTCCCTAAATGATATTTGAAGATAATGTCATGCTCTTTTCTCTCCTAGCCCCATTAGTTTTCATTTTTACTCTGCTGAGTTAGGAGTGCGCATTAACGTACATGTACAGGTGAACTCTGTTCTGCTGTTTTACCTCAAATTTCTATAAAAATGTCAAGTTTTTACAATTAATATAAGAACTATAATTAAGAGAAACAAATCTAAAGACTGCAAAATATCCCCCTTCCCTGTTCACTCTGATCTTTTTTGGGGCAGTTGAAGATATTAATGAAAAAAAGAAAAAAGAGCAAGGAATAGAAACAGGGAAGGAATGAAAATAATAATGACTATGGGTAACATTTATTGAGCTTTTATTATTTGCTAGATAATGCTCTGAGCCCTTTACATGTTTTAATACCTCAAGTCTAATGACCACCCCCGTGAGGTAGAAGTATTATTATTTTCCTCTTATTGATCAGAAAACTGAAGCACAAAGAGGTTAATTAACTTGGCAGAGGTCACACAAGTTAAGCCCAAGCTGCAGGCTTCAGAGTCTACAATTTATTGTTTGCACTGGTTGTGTTGAAAAATGTTACTTCTCTCAATTTTTCTTAGAACATTCTGAAGTGATACTCATATTAAATATATATTAATAGGCTGGAATAGAGCTAGCAGGAAAAGGAAATGAAAGATAAAGCTCTCCGTAACATCTTACTTCCTCCTCTGTAGTTTCCTTTTGTTGCCTTATCTTGTGGGTAGCACAAATCGTGAGAGTGGAATTTTCTACAACAGTATATTTTGACTTGATATCTATGCTTTAGGTGCTTTTTTTTTTCTCCTTTTGAGAAAAACTTCCCACCTACCACCCCCAAGCCAAGCAAAAGAGGGAAAAGAGCTTTCTATTTTTATATTCTATGAGAACAAAACAAGTAATTGAGAATAGAGTCACCTTTAGAATGCTAATAGTGTTTTATTCTGTTCAAGTTTATTTCCTCTGTAATCATAAATACTAATTAAGTGATTGTATGTCATCACTTTATTCCTGAGGAAACTGAGGCTCCAGGTCATGACTGGAGGTAGTTATCAGCAGAAGAATGAAACAGATGGATGTTATCTAATATCCTATTATTCTCATTGCAGAAATAGTGCCCTCTTTTCACCAGTAGTCAGAATCCCAGAGCACTAGTACATATGTACCCACCCGGAGAGCCTTTGGATGCACCCCTGCAAGATCGCTAGCCTTACCTCGCAATTACATGGCTTTCATCTCTGTCTAAATACTTCTGTTCTTATCTCTTATTCACGCATAAGGATAGTTATGCCCCAGGCCCCACCCAATTACTATTGCTCCCTTTGTTTTGTATTTCCAGCTGCTGTCCAAGGTCCATGGCGCTGCAATAGCCTGTGACATAACTCTATCAAAAATCGTATTTGAAAACTGAAAGAAGTCTTAGAAATTATCTTGCTGTTTCTCCCTCCATTTTCTCAGTGGAAAGGCTGAGGTCAGAGGATCTGCCTTCTCAGCACACCCCTTTTCTCTGATTACTTCAAGTACCGATAGTATTTACAGAGACACTCTGGGGTCCCCTGTATCCCTTGCATGTTCTTGTCTTTAATATCAAACATCATGAGGATCTTTTCTAACTCAAAGAACAACCTACTATTGAAAATATCCTTCCAGCTAATTGAGATGATTTCCCGGTGTTGGAGCACAAGGTTTAAAATTCAAAGATCAGTTTCTCAATCATGCCTCTGCGATACTATGTGCTTATGTGAACATTTTGATTTTCAGTGTCCTACAGAGTGGGGATGATATTAGTTATATATACACAGTGTTACTCTGCAGATGTACTGAGATGATAACCATGAAGACTGTGCTACTTTATCAAAGTCTTTATTTGCGTTTCATTCTGCTGTGGTACAGGTAGAGTTCCAAATCCTTAATATGGCCTGCATGACTTTGCATGTTCTCTCTTGGCTCCTGTACCAGTCAGGGCTTACTACAGTAACAGATTTATTATACTATAACAGGATTTATAAGGCTTACACACCTGCAGAGTCAGGTGAGGAAGAATGTGAAAGGCCTGTCCCCCCTGCTGGAGAGCTGAATGATCTAGTCAGAGGCGAAAGAACTGGCACTTGCTACAGGGTCCCTTTGGAAGCCGAAGTGTCTGTATTGAAAGGCCGCAGATTCTGAGCTGGAAGGCTGAAGAGTCTACACTGGAAGGCTAAATGGTCTGCACTGGAATCCTCCAGACAGATGTTCCAAGTCAATGGCGAAGACTGGAGTTCCTCTGAAGAAACCGAAATGAGACTTCCAACTTCTTCCCCTTTTTCATTCCATTCAGGCTACAAGACCATTGGTTGGTGCCACTCACTCTCAGGGTGGGTCTTCTGTCTTCAGTAAATACACTCAGGGCACACCTAGAACCGTGTTTATCCGATCAGTTGGGCACTTCTTACTCAAATTGACACAACAGTTAACTATCACCCCTTCCTTGTTCTTTCTCTCTTGGTTCCAGGTACTTTGGAATTCTTTTAGTGCTTCTAAAAGCCTGCAGTCTTTCTTGACGTAGAGGCTGCCGTTTCCCCTGTCTAATGCTTTCCCTCAACCCAGCTACCTCAGCTGACTGGCATCACCAAATATGCCGTGTATTTTGAATATCCTGGGTTTGGTTGGGTTACATGTTTCACGTCGTCAAGATAATGTCCTAATTTTCCTGGCTTTTATCATTCCCATAGCCATTTATTTATTTCTATTTCTCTCTAAATCATAGGTATCAGGGAGTTGGTATCCACGTATGTCCTGTAAACTGTGGTAGCTCCAGCTTCTAGTAATGTACCTGAGATCAAGTTTCAGGATATCTGTTGATTCATGATTATTTATCTGACTGTAAATCTATATAGCATATAAATGTAGTTTATACACAAATATGAAAAGACATTGTATTAATGTGTGTATCCTCCTAAGCATCAAGTGTGTAGGTAAACCTGCAGAACAAGGCTAAATAAGTAGGTCTCACTGTGTTAAATAATTGCTGATGTTGTCAGACAGCTGTTAATAACTACTCTCCTGGCTGCAGCCACCATAAAGCACACAAAGCATCATTGCATTAACCTTTCCACTTCAGGCAAATAAATTATAGCTTAGACTTCTCAGGCATGCCCTCAAGCCTTTGCACTAATGAGTTGGATTCCTTCTGCTCCAACTCCTAAGTCCATCTGAAACTCATCCAGCTCTCCTGTCCAGCCAACAAAATGGATCATCCCAGCTCCTCTTTTAAATGGATGCTTGTAAAACAAAAGGAATGTGCAGTAATGCTACTCCAATCAGAGTCACAAGCCAATTGACAACAACTTTGTCTTTTCACAAATGTAGTCTACCCTCAGCATACACTTCATACATTTCTTAATGTTGCTAACAGTCTGTGTTGTAGTCATATCACTGTGCATAGTATCATTCAGTAAGATGAATTTTAATATACATCATAGATGGCCTAAGAATTATCATTCTGGTATATTTTTGTTGTTGCCCTTATTTAATTATCCTCATAACTTTTATCTATTTGAAAGTTGAATTTCATCTGAAAGAATACAAAACAAACCTAATAGTAAATATTAAATATTTATATAAAGATTTTACTTACCAAAAACCACTTACTTGGTTTAATAGGTTCCTGCTTTGCTTACATTTTACACACATTTAGCAGATGTTAATGCTTTGCTTTCCATTTCTCAGTCACAGATATGAATTTCAGTTAAACAAATGAAGTCCAGTTCATTTAAACAACCTGGACTGTTTTATTTGAAGAGATTCATGTGGATTAATTCAACAATTAAATTTAAAGGACACTGAATTATTTTCCCCAAAGGAAAGACTGCTGTAGGCTGAATGACATACACCCCTGTCCACACCATTCCCCTGGAGTAGAGAGTGACCCTGAACTTTCCTGTTGTTCCTGCAGTCAACCATTATGTTACCTAGGCAACTTGGGATGCACTGCCTTCAAAGAAAAAAAACAGAGAGCTTTATTAAAAAAAAAAAAGACTTTGTTTTTTAAAAAGGTGGAGACTATTTTCATCTGAATATCCATATCTTTGAGAGATTCTCCTGAAAAGCAGCTCGTCATTAACTGATGTGACCAGATTATGGAATACCAAATCCATATTCTTAGCGAGAGAGAGAGAGTGAGAGAGAGAGAGAGACAGAGAGAGAGAGAGAAAGAGAGAGTGTGTGTGCATGTGTGTGTGTGTGTGTGTGTGTGTGTGTGTGTGTCTAGGATTTCAAAAATAATCATAGAGATACTCTGCTTTATCTATCTTTGTATAATTCTAATCTCTTTTTCTCATTGGTTAGAAGTCATTTATTAACATAGTGAAAAGCAAAATACAGTTAAGTAAACTACATTGTCCTTTAATTCTGAGATTTTTTTTAATCTGCTGTAGAAAGTTTAAAGATAAAATTAATTTATTTTTGGAAAGAACACATTCTTTTCCTAATGAAGGCTGTTCGCACACATGACAAACCAAAAAAGAAGATGCTAGGGAAAAAGAAAAAAAAAAAATTAAAACCAGCTGGGAGTGGTGGCACACACCTGTAATCCCAGCATGTGGGAGGCAGAGGCAGGATTGCTAAGAGTTCCAGGAGTTCCAGGCCAGCCTGAACTACATAGTGAGATCCTGTTTCAAAAAGCAACAAAAAACAAAACAAACAAACAAAAAAAATAATAAAACCAAATGTAAACCTTTTATATTTTAGTTTTATCATTTGGACATTTTTAAGAAACCCGTTTAACAGAAAACACTTTTAGTTTTTTTATGTTTCTTTGCTTGTTTTCTGTTTTACTTTTTGTTTTTTGAGACCACGTCTCACTATGTAATTCAAGCTGGCTTTGAACTCACTATGTAGCCCAGGCTGGCCTCAAACTTGTGGCGATCCTCCTGCCTCAGCCTCCTGAGTACTGAGATTACAGGCACTCACCACCATGCCTGGCTAGAAAACACATTTGTGGATGGATTTTTATTACAAAACAACTTCACTCTCCTTTTTTGAAAGTAGGAAGGTGACAAGGTATCTTCACCTATGAGGGATTTTTACCTTTGTTGGAAGGTACAAAACACATAATAATATTGTTGTACCTCGCTATTTTCTATGGAGAACCTGGTTTGGAAAAGGCCAAAAACTGAGGGAAAAGCTTCAGCCTTTTCCATTCTTTAATCCAGAAGCAGTATTTTTATTATAAGTTTGTAGTTGTTAAGATTTCTTAAGTCTGAAAAAATTCCCGTTGATATTTTTACTGACTGTGTTTAACTTCAACTATGAATCTTCATCTACGTGAGCTCCTGTTGCTCATCCCATTTCTTGTTCTCTCTCATCACCATTTGGCTTGAGATTTGCTTCATCATGACACTGTTACACCTGGTGCTCCAGGTGGAGGCTGGTGCTTGCTCCTGGGGGCTCCCATGCCTGGCTTTCTCGCCCTGTCCCTCACCACTTTGCCATCTGTGTTATTGTCTGATTTCAGGTTCACCTTCTCTCAAGACTTTGAGTACCTCGAAGCCTGAGACTGGCTTTCTAATCTTTGTGTTCACAGGCTTGTAAATGTGAGTGGTACATAACAGGCTCTCAAATCGAGAGTTCCAGTATGTACTTGATGAATAAACAACAACAAACGAGGATTTTTTTTTTTTTTTTTACTTTAGGGTCACATCGAATTCAATTCTGTCATTTATTCTAATTTGGCATTACTTACAAATTTCCAAAACATTCTTTCCCTGCTGATCCATGTCCATTGATAGACATGGACATAGGTGATGTAGACACAGATAAAGGTTTAGGCATAGCTATAGCTGTAGATATAGATGCAGATGTAGATTAGACACAGAGATACGATGGACCATCCTGGGAAACATGCCTTCCATGGCCCACGTTTTGCCATTAAGCAATGTAATTTTTGCTGGGGAGAGAAGGTATTAATTGTCTCTTTTAATCTGCCATCTGTGAGTCAATCACAGTTAACTGAGTATCCAGACTACAGTCTCTTTAATACCCTTCTCCATATGCTTACCCCAAATAACAATAAATAACATCTAAAGACTCCCGATTTGTCATTTAGAGACAAAATAAATAAATTTATTCTATAACTTGAAATAGACATTTCTTCATCAGCTCTTATAACCTATTTTCCAGTTCGTTCTAGAATTTTGCTAGAAATCAAAACATTAAGTTTCATTGATCCAGAATTTTTTCCCATTTCTTAACATTGGAATTTTTATCCAACTTTAATCTCTATGATTTAGTGCCCGTTCTTTCACATTCTTGCAATAAAATCTTTCTGGGCCTGGGAATTTGAAGACACTTAAATTGCCCAGGTAGTAATTTACTACCACCTCAGCTGCCAAAACGTTAATTTGTTTTTACAATGTTTATCCTACCCTTTCTACTGGGAAGATTTAATTTCCTGCTAGAGAAGATGGATGAAATGCAGGATTTGAAAATCCTGACTTCCCTCTTTCATTTGTGCTAGGTCACTATTTTCCCTAAGCCACTAACTTTTCAGAATAAACCTTACAAATAGAAGCACTTTTTTCTTATTGACTTTGGGATATTTTATGCAGCTAAGGATCATTTTGGCCTTAAACTTTCTTGGCACTATATTTACATGTTTACAACACATATTTATCTTCATATGTCTCTTTTCTTCTTTTATTATATGACTTCCAAAATAGGAACAAGAATTTCTTGTGCAATTGCATTAAATTAATCATGCCCTTCTTTTCTGAAAATAGTAATATAAACTAAATTTGTGCAATTTCTCATCTCCTTTAGCTCTAATTATTTAAAACATTCTGAATTCTGAAGGGGAAGTAGAATGTAAATATTCTATACAAAATTTATTTTCTTAGGAAGCTCAATTTGTACATGAATATAATGTTATGATAATTGGTAGAGTTATGGAGGCAGTTACTCAGGATGTTGCCTTTTTTAGGGTACTCTTATTTTATAGGATGTGAATTCTACTCTCAAATGGCCTGCTTAGTAACACTGCATACAACCCCAAAAGTACATGGTAACAGAAATAGTTTTTTTCAGGTGGTTTTAATGGAATGTAAATTCACTGTTGCTGAATAAAAGTAAAGGCTC
>PVJO010030670.1:0-15242 GCA_004026905.1 Hystrix cristata | reverse complement strand
CTTGCCAATTGTAACTCACTCCTCTTCTCCTCTAATTCAATCTAATGAATCTGTACAGTACATGAACTATAAAAGCTGCACCTCTCCCTGTGACTCCTAAATTCCTGTGCACATGAATGATCCCTAAATATCTTTAACCTTGACTTTGAGGGCGTGAGAAGGTTTTGAAGAACTCCAGAGCTTCAGCTGTGGTGGGGATCAAGGGCTGTCATCTACCCTCCAAGGTTTCCATCCAAGACCACTTGCACTCTCTCGCTTTACAAGAGTCCTCCTTCCCCTTCCAACTTGGTAAGTGCAGCTTACGCCCAAGTTTTGCCTCACTTTGGCCTAGAATCAGGGTGAACTGTCTCATATAACATAGACTGAACTACATAGAGTCTTTGCGTATCAAAAGTACGAGGCAGACTTATTTTCCTCAGCTGTATGTGACCCTTGTCATTGTCACTATACCAAATACCACTCATGAGGCTACCACACGTGGCATGGTGCTTCAATCTTACACATGTCAGGTTGAACCATATGAAAGTACTATCTGAAAGGTTGACTATAGGCCATTTTGTATTATCAATATTATATTTTTCATTAAAAACTTTCAACAATCTTTAAAAATAGAATCATCTCCACTTCAGAGGTGAGAAAACTAAAATGTATATCAATAAGCAATGAGGCCACAGTCAGACACTTGGGGAGGTGGTGGAGTCCAGTTTAAAAGTAACTACCACAGTGCCTTCATCATATTATACTCACAAAGATAGATTTTGTGGTAGATAAGAATATAGAACTATAAAGAAGAGATTAAGATTAGACACAAAGGGGCTGGGGATTTAGCTCAAGTGGTAGAGAGCTTGCCTAGTCAAGCATTAGGCCCTGAGTTTGATCCCCAGTACCAAAATAAAAAAAAAAAAATTAGACACAAAGATGGTAATAATAGGGGCAATAAATAAAAATAAATTTAAAGAACTCTTCCATGAATGACAATAATATGCTATTCTTCCTCTCAAACATAGGATGGAAAGAAAAAGTGCATATAATGTCAAAAAATTAGCTTGAAAATAAAGAAAAATATTCTAGCAACTTAATTTTTAAATACAGGAATGACTTTCTCATAAACCAGTCAATTTGTCATCTCTTTTCTTTAAAATGTGTAATATCAGGAACTCTAACTAAAAATTATGAGACAAGTGATCAAAAAATCTCAAGAGGTTGGCTTTCAGGACACCCATAAGTTAAGATGGCAGAATGTGCAAATGTGGGCAGCCTGGGAACCAGGTGGCAAGCTGAAGTGCCATTCGGATGCGGAGTTGCTATCCCCTGACATCCCTGACTAAGGACTCTTCATCAAGCACTGCATCTCTGGTGCAGGGGTAGAAGGAAACAACTGGGCGACCTAACTCTGTTATGGAGAAAAAACAGAATAAAAAAGAGAGGACTACGAAGGTTACATCATATGAAGGATTAATGAACATCTAGTAAGATTTAATAAATGTATACTATCTTGGTACTATCTAAAGTCAGTGAGAGGCAAGGCCAGTCCCCACCAAGGGAGATGGGCTCTGACCCAGGCTCTGTGTGACAAAGGACAGGAGAACTTCAAAGGTACTAAACACACTGCAGGCTGTTGTGGTGTCAAGATGAACTGCATATCCACATTTTTCCACCTAATGAGGTCATCTTCCTTTCATTCACTCACTGAGTTTCATTCACGGAGTTTTTTCTCTTTAAAAAACCAGATGGATAAATTAGAGATGTTTTTAAAACAGAAAATTATCTATAAACTCTAATCTGAACTACAATAATTATTTTCATATTTTAAATTTCCTTTCCAGAGTTTATCTCTATAATTATGATCATTGTGAACATAAAATTCTTATTCTACATTTTTCTGCTCATTATTATGCCATTAACACGTTTCCATGTTTATTACTATCATTTTAAATACCATCTGCAGAACTTCCAGGCTAGAAACTAGGATTTGTTCTAAATACTCAACTGAACAATTGAAAGCATTTTCTTTCTTTTGTTAAGCTCTGAATCCCAGTAAGAGATTTGTGGTGGACACTGGTTGATTTTGCCTGCTCTTCTTTATTCCCCATTATGCAGAAGATTGTGGCAAGAGAACCTTCTTTCTTTTGAAATGCCAGCCTGCCTCTACTTTAGCCCATTTGTTCCAAGTACAGTTGAGCCTGGCCTAGGAGTTGAGTAGTGAGGAGATTAAACAAACTGATTGGGTAGGAAAAAGTCACATGACCCTCATCAGTACAGTGAGCTGAAATCTCATGAAAGAAAGGTTGTCTATCATCCACATTTGAGTTAGCGTCTGAACCCAAATTTACACAGGACCGCCAAAGACAAGAGCTTCTCTGGACCTTTAATCACCAGAAAAGTATAAAGTATGGACAGGGATTGGTGGGGGAGGAGAACGAAAAAAGACCAAGCCCCAACGGGCATTTTTTTTGAGTCCTTGGTTACAGTGGTGCCTGACATTTCAAATACTTGAACCAATAAATCCCCTTTAAGGTTTAGGTGATTTGAGTCACTTTTCTAGTGCTCGGAACCGAAAGAGCCTTGAATGATACTACATCTGTGAAACCAGTGTGAATAACAGTGAGAAAGAGAATGTTGACATTTGCAACCTTAGATTTAGGGAGTATGGAACAACTTTCTTTGTTAATGTATATATTACACCACGAAATCAACTAAATAGAGTAAGATACAAATTTGTCTTGGTATGAGGTTAATCAATCAAGTGACCAGGGTGACCTTGAGCAGCTAGCAGGGTTCCAAGGCTGGACTGTATAATCAAAACTCGACCTTGCTCTAGCTGCTGTTCTCTGCTGCCCAGGGAAGCGGGCCGCTCTGCCTTACGTGTTGGTGGAGACCATCCCAGGTACTGTCGCTGACTGTGACTCCCAGGACAGGAGGCAGTGCTTGGATACCGCTGAGCCAGAATTTGTGTTGGTACGGTCAAGGCAGTTGGGCTAAAAGAATACTGAGGCTCGGGGACCTACCCTCTGGAGAACATACTGGAGAACCCTTTACCCCATCCAGCCCCTTCCTGTTCTCTCCCACGGAAGAAGAGAATATATATCTCTCTGCCCCTTCCTTTCTCTCCCCTCCCCACTACACTGCCTCCCCATATGCACACACAGCTGTAAGAGCACTACCACAGAAAACACCTTTAGATGAAGACAAGGATTAGACAGAAGCAGCATCCAATTATGTATCCAGTTACCTTTATCTCAGAGAGTTACTCCAACTTGGTTTGTGAGCCCTAACTCAGTAACAAACAGCACTTTTAAATATATATATATGTGTGTATGAGCTAGCTAGCTAGACAGGTTTCATTTTAACTCTGTTCTCTACGAGGCAGTCCCTATTTAGTGCGGCCATCTCACTGAGGAGACAGTTGTCCAGTATCCATAGACGTGAGACTGGGCCCTCCATTCTGAGTCCTTCCTCTCACACAAGAGGACCACAAGCCGTGTGCATCCCGGCTGCTCCAAGTATGACCGGCAAACAGTTTCCTGATCAGGGCTTGAGCTCACCTCCCTCGACTCTGTTCTCCTTTCTCGCCCTTAGGCTCTCTTTGGTTATTCTTTCTCACAAAACTTAAGAACATGTATAGAATTGGAAAAATTACTTGTTGGTGATCAGAAATACAGAATGTCAAGCTTCAACCAGTGGGAAGGAAAGCGCTAAAGTTCAGGGAACAGGTCACTTTGGAGCCTGGGAAAGGATAGGAGAGAAAAGGTGTAGGCAGCACAACACTGGAGCAGAAGAGACTGAACTCACGTCTTTTTAACTGTCATATTTACAATCCCCCTTCCAGATTTAAAAGGAAAAAAAAAAAACCTCGATGGGAAAAATATCCATGGGAAAAAAGTTCAAAAATTGATAAGAAATGAAATTTTTACTATTTATTCTTATCATTGGAAGAAATGAAAATGTCAAGGCTTTTTCCTGTTTATTAAATAATCTCCAGTGAGACAGTCAAAAACAAGTAACTACAAGCAATGGATAAAAGAGTGGGTAGAAATCACACAGTGTGGGCTAAGAGATTCAGAAAATCAAAATAATGAAAAGTGAAAAATTTACTCACCTAATTAAGACCAATTAAGCTCAGTCAGGGAAGCTGGTACTTGAAATGACGTCTAGGTAAGGGCTGGAGTCACTCGCCTACACCCTCATCCTAAAGAAACACACCACAACAAAGCAATGGCCAGTTTCTCATCTCTCTTAATGTAGTGTACAGATCAGATCCAAGCACAAATCTCTCTCAAAGAGCTTGGATAAGCACCGCGGGTGTCAAGTACAATAGACACGAAGAACCCTGAGGTGGCTTATTTAGCAAACTGATTGTTAACTAGTAGGAGATGGGTGATGGCAACGAGTAGGAATGGGCCCGCCTTCTGCATGAATGAATTCTGCACATGGAATTCATGTTCATATTTACATTTATAACTTACAGAATTTCTATGTCATTGGCCCCAGGCTGATAAACAAAATTACAAAGTTCATTTTAATTTCACAGACTTGGCCAATCTCGTCAGTCTCCCCATTAGGTTTTCATATTAAAAGAAGGAGGAAAAAAATGTGAAAGCATATGTTTATAGCCAAGAATAAATATAACAATAATAACGGAAATAAAAAAGAAAAACTAACCTTGGCACAGTTCCTTACATTTTTCCACCTTTCTCATATGGATGGTTTCCAAATTCTACCATTTCAAAGAAAACACTTCATTGAAGAACACGTAATTGCACACTGTTTCCGTTCTTTAAATGTGGGAAATGAAGCCCTTTTACATTCACATCATCAGCTGTGCCCCAGGAAACCTCCCATTCTCTCCAAATTAGTTTTTGTATCATTAAACCAATCAACATTAGGTGCTTAGAATTATTTTCTGGAATCAACCCTGAATCATTACCTAGATCATGTATGTAATAAAGTCAAATAATGACATCATTATATAACATATGAGCACTGACCCTAAATGACCAAAACCTAAAGAAATCAGGGCAGTCCTAATAAGAATCAGGCAGAATGCCTAATGAAAATCAAACAGCAAGCTAATAAGAACCAGTGTGGCTTGCCTCTCCTTCAGTTCACTTTTGATTTGCTTTTCATGGACTCCCTATTTGAAGTGGCACTCTAGCTAGCTAGAATTCTCCGAGCTGACTCTGAGATGAGTTAAGTCCCAGGTGGTCCTCTGGGCCATTTGGTCTGGGACAAGAACCACTCACTCAGTCAATAAGCAGTTCTTAGGCACTAAGTATGTGTTACCATAACCAACTTCAACTTGACTGTTTTTTATTCAGTATTTATTGAGCACCTAATACAAGCAGGGCAATGGTGCTAGACTCAGAAACCAAAACAATAAATAAGAAATATCATAAGTGTGCTTATTATATCCCAGGCACAAATAATATTCATAATTATTTATAATATAATTCAATATTATTAAATAATAACATTCAATGCCATTTATTCATAATTTCATATTCCCAGCAGGCCTATGAAGATGTGTATACATTACTCCATTTTCCATGTGCATAAAGATTACACAGATCTAGAGATGTACCCAAGGTCACACTGGGAGGGAAGGGCAGAGATGACGGGAAAAATTCACTCTGTCTCTATCTCAAGCATTATATTCTGTTCAAGCACTTTGCAATTGCTGATACCCAACTACCTTTTTGACCTACCATATGACAATATATCCCGGACTCACGCCCCTGAAGAGCTCAGGCTACTTTAGGGAAGACAGGATCCACAGGTGTGACAATCAGGGCCTCCCTGCAGCATGGTTACCTCCCTATCCCCAGTGAGCATGCTTAGCCCCTCCCAGTAGTCCCAGCCAGTGTTCTGTGGCCTGATCTGTAAGCCCAAATCCCTGCACGGCTCTTTCTTCACCTAGAATCCAGCCACAGATACGATTACCAAGCAGATGACATACTCACATGCATCCTCTTCTGTCTTATTCTGAGACCCCAGCTGTCCTTTTCACAACTCTCATAGGCATTGTATAGAAAAACAAACAGGCATTTATCTTGCCACAGAAGGAAATGCAAATATCGGGAGCGGGAGAAGGTACTATGTGTCAAAGGAGACCAAGACCAAGTCCATGTAAGATGCTAGATGGAATTTTTGCAGTATTCTTTTATGCAAATTACTGTGTTTACAGACTTGATCGTGTGACTCACGTTTTGTAAAGACACTTGCAAATCTTAAAGACTGGATATAATTTGAGCATCCACACACCTTGAAAAAAGTTGTTTTTTTTTTTAAGACAGAACTTTTCCATCTTCTAGTGTACATATTGAATGAGGTCTAAAAGCTCAAAACACTTCACCTCTACTCTCTACACCCACTGTGTTCTGTTAGTAACTCAACACGCATGAGGCTTACAGGAAGATTAAAAACTAATTTATCTCTGTCTTTGAGTCCCTAAATACGTTAACTATGTAAACATTGGTAGAATTGGCTGATTAATATAATTTGTACACACAATTAATCTGTTGTTTCCAAGACTATCAGCCTCTTGAAAGCAAGGACTACATCTTTAAATTCTGAATTTTCCACATGTTAATGGTACACAATAAAAATATGGTTGCTTGGCTGGTTTATTTAGGTCTCTAATAGTATTTGTAAGTACTACAGAGATAAACCCAGTAAGAAATTGCGTGTGTAGCCTTGATGTTTGTAATCAAAAAAAGGGCTGAGTCGCAGGAAACAATGTTTTGTCAGTCAACCATTAAAAATATTCTGCATCGTATTAGGTCTATGCAGGGCCAAAACGGACCAACATGAAATACTTCATCTCCTTGGACAACATATCCCGTAAATTATGAAAAGAAAATGGTATTTTATGAGAGCCAGGCAACCTCATTTTCTAGGCAGCACATTTCATTCATATTGCAGTTATTAATAGATCACTTACAGGATTCATAACTGGTGCCGCTGTGTGAAGGTACCTGCACGTGGGCAAGCACCACGGCGAAAAGTAGTATATCAGTCCTTTCCAGAGCGGTAACTTTATCAAAACTATCACAGGTGTCCTCTGAACTCCACTCACACTTTCTAACTAGACTTTACTTTGTGTGCACCAGAGTTCTGCTAAGACTTTTTATTTTACTATAAAACTACCAAAAACTCCTTTTCGCTAATGACTTTTGCCTACTAAAATGATCATTTCCTCTATAGATGACTGTGTGCAAAAGTACCTGTACCTTTGCAACTCTTGCATCGGCTAGGCTCTTGCATGAGCAAACATATTCGATTTTTTTTTAATTAGCAGTTAAAGAATGCACAGGCTGGGATGCCACTGTAAAGTGAGCTGGGGCAGATAATTAAGGATTAAAATCTAAATCATTACCTCCCATGCAAGGTAGAGCAAGAAGCATGGATGCCATCTCATCTCCTTAGAGAAATACAGATACAATGTACCAGATAAGGAATTCTGCAGTTTTCATTATAAAGTTAATATTTATCTTACAGCACTGAGTTTATCTTACCAACATATCTCATTCAGAAAAAGAAGAATTTCTTGATTTACCACAGTAAAGTAAATATTGCTATGAGATACGTGTTAAATTTTTAATAAAAACCATCCTATCTTGGTTGGATCAAAGAAAGCCGCTTCAGCTGAGATACAAACAAAACCAAATAAAAATATGTAATTCTGAATACGGAGTATCACTGCACCTTTTGGCCAGCGTGTCCACGACACTGCAGTGTTATGTGGCAGAGCTGTTCAGAGGTTCAGCTAAGTTTACTATAAGCCGGAATCCCGGGGCTGAAATGTCATGCTGTCCCACAGGCTGGATTTCAGAAAGGCATACTCCTCAGGCCAGAGTCGTGCCCCTAAAAGGCACAGAAGTGAAATTCAATTCAATTAGCTTCGTACAC
Organism: Hystrix cristata; assembly: GCA_004026905.1. Classification (NCBI taxonomy): domain Eukaryota; kingdom Metazoa; phylum Chordata; class Mammalia; order Rodentia; family Hystricidae; genus Hystrix; species Hystrix cristata. The sequence goes on along the minus strand of PVJO010030670.1, from coordinate 7,334 downwards.
ATCATCCTTTGCCTTGTGTATACGTGTTTTTAACACAGATGATTTATTAGCACAGTGTATTTTTCTCTGTATAGGACAGAGTTAAAGGTAAAAACAGCGTGATCTCACTTGTCCTGTATTCCTGCAATAGGAATCCCATTACTAGACAACAAAAGCAACCTGATGCTGTGATCCTGACTCCACCCCTCATAAAAAGAAGAATGAGAACTCAGACTTGGGTGAGTCTCCATGTTTTTATGAAGTGATTCTAACAGTGGCCTGGAGATGCATTCCATGGAATCTCTGCCTTTCTGGAAGAGGCAGGAGAGTGGGGAGAATATAAGCCAAAATGGGCATAGAAAAAAATATTGCTCGGAACATTTAGATTCAGAAGGAAAGAACAGAGTCAAATCCTGCAATAGCTCTATGGAAGACAACACCACACCTTGGCCTGACCACCTTTGTGCTGCTCTCTGAATTACAAAAGCTCTGCAGTGAAGCCCCCAGTGTGGATCCAGGCTCCAATGCTCTAGAATGCCAGCTCTGCCACTTACTAGTTTCACAGCCTCACAGGTTTCCTCATCTATAAAATGAAGATAACTGGACATGGTAGTGTACACCTATATTCCTAGCATTCAGGAGGCTGAGGCAGGAGGATTGCAACAAGTTCAAGGCCAGCTTGAACTATATAGTGAGACTCTGTCTCAAAAAAAAATAAAAAATAAAAAATAAAGAAGATAATCATATCTATCTCCCTGAATTGATACAAGGATTATGTTAGTCAATATCTGTTATGTTCTTGGATAGAGTCTAACACATAGTAAACGGCAATATGCAAGTGTTTAAGTAAAGTAAAATGTTGGTTTTAACAGCTTCTTTGATTCTTATGATCAGAAAACTAGAGATAAATTCAACCCTACCACTTTCTCCAACTCCACAATTTTTTCTTCTGCCCTTTACTCAACACATGAGCCTTTTATTCACAAGCAGAAGCAATTTTTTCTTAATTAAAAAAACCCTAACATTTAGTAAACATTCTGTATGTGCCAGACAATTATATGTTAATTATCTCATTCAGTTCTCATAAAATCCAGGGAACAGAACGCTATTATTAGTCCCACTTGACAGATGAAGAAATGAAAGATTAAGTAAACTGTCCTAGATTAACATAGTTACGATGGAGCAAAACCAAGATTTGAAGTCAGGCAGTGCTGAGATTTGTTTCATGAAAAAATATGTCCTTCTACAAAAACTTTACCTAAAGAACGCATCTTTTTAAAACTCTCATTCAGATATTCCTCCTACGGCAGGCAAGCAACCTGCACACAGCTAATAGGCAGACAACCTGCACATCGATGGGAAAGACTGATTGTTTCAAGTCACTGAGTTTGGAGGTGGCTTCTTTTATAGCAATCTGATCACAAAACCTCACTGATAAGGCTTTTTGTATTCTTTTGATCGATGAAACCAAAACCAAATTTGAAAATGTTTTTAAACTATGAAACGAAGAATTATTGAAACTTGTTTATATTCTTTGGACACACAGAACAGTTACACACATTTACACACAGTTACACACATAAACACAAGCAAAGAATTTAGGCTGCTTGTTTAAATACAACAAAAAATTTACTCTAAAAATTACCCCTCCCTTTAATACTTAATGCCTATTCCTATATTCCAAGTTAATGTGCTGTTGTAATCAAAAACAAAATGAAATTGCAATCTTATGAAATATTTAGAATTCCACAAAATCAAGGAAATTTTTATCATGAGACTGTCCACATCATATGCAAATCCAGTAAACAAAAAAAAAATCAGTTAAACTAGTTAACAAATGAAGGAGAGAAATGTCGGCATGTATGATGACACAAGTGTTTCCAAAAAGATAGATTCAAATGTCAAAGAATGAAAGGCTGTCCTTGCAAAAATTGATAAAGTTCATGAATAACTCCTCAAAAATGCTTTCATGAGGTATTATGCAAATAAGCCAAGACAACAAGTCCTCTGCCACGGCAGAGTTGAGCAATGAAGTCACATTCCACTTTAAAGGGGAAAATTTGATGGGTTTTGGTACATAGTTGTTATGGTTTGTATCTAAAACGTCCTGCAAAGCCTCATGTGCCCCAAGGTAGGGGTTCTGGGAGTGACGACAAGGGTGTGTGATGCTGCATTAGTCCACTGATTGGTGTAGCACGATCCTGGGTATGACTGATAGATTTACTGAAGAGGGAAGCCCCACCCTGAGTGTGGGTGACAGCAACCAATAGGCTTGTATCCCGGATGGAACAAAAGGGAAAGAAGGCAGGCTGCTGCTGTTTACTGCCTCCTGTCTGCCTTGCCGTGGACTGTTTCTCCTCTGCGATGCCCTCTACCAAGTCACCCTGCTATGGAACCAGGCAACTACGGACTGAAATTTCTACAACTGGGAGCCAAATAGACCTTTCCTCCTTTATCTTGTGGGTGCCAGGTATTTTGTCCTAGTATAGGGACAGGGGTCCCTATAGGTAGGGAAAAGGTAGAGTAAAGGCCTCATCGGACATTATTAAAAATTAATAGGCTATTTTGACTTCTACAGCCAGACTCTGATCAGCAAAGGCAGCTATAATCCAATAGTCAGAAACATAAAAGCAGCTAAATTCCAACAGTAAGAGACAAAGGCAAAGGTACTAGTTCAGGAAGGCCCCAGGTAGTGTGACTAACATAAAAATTGTAGACTCCCCCTCTATTTGATCCTTACACCTACATAATCTGGCCCTAAGGCACTCACTCATATTCTTGCCCTCTGCCAAAAGACAAAGGTCACAGGGCTAGGAGAAATCGAGGCAGAGGAGACAGCCAAGTCCACAGGCCAATCAGATTACAAGGGCTAACACGAAGAAAAACCTAATAAAAAGGGACTACAGAGAAGCGTCCACGAGTATTTTGCTTTCAAATGCTCCCTACTCATCAAGTAGCTCTCTATCATCTCTCTTTTCCCCCTTTTTCACCATCTTTAAATAAATTGTTTTCTCTTAAACTCGGTTTCTTCAATTCTTTACCGTAGCTGGGTTTGCGATCACCAGGAGCTGCACTTCTAGCAGGGCAGCAGCTCACAGTCCACCTCTGGACCTAACACTAACAATGAGAAAGTAACTAAGACAATAGTTGAAAATAAAAATCTAAAGTTGGCCAAATATAAGAACAATCAATATATTTTTATAATTGTTTATCTTTCAAGATAAACTCCCACTCAAGCCACGTTTTTCCTAATCACATTTTGGTCAGCATTTTAAAGTGGATTCACTTCAAAAAAGCTTTTCTTTCTTCCAGAACCCATTATCCTCAGATGACACAAGGGAAACAGGACATCCTGTCCCACATCTCAAAGGAGCTTCCAATAAGTAAGCTCGTCTGAGTCATAAAAAGATCCTAGCAAGAGTAATTCTGCTATCTGGTGGCAAAGCACACAAATGACAGCAGCAAAAGGGGCTGATGTCAAAGAACAGGTTTAAATTCTTATCACATTTCTTGAAAATGTCTGATTTTCTAATCTGAGCAACAAATTTAAATCTTCACATTGGGGTAAAGGGAAGAAACAGAAAGGATAGAATATTACTGAATACTGCATGCTATGTCTTACTGAGGGCTTTGAATTCAATTTCAGAGAAAATTTAGATCACTAAGACCTTCCATCATCAATAAAGAGCAACTCTCCAATTCAATTGTCACAAAGATAAACTGGTCAATTTGCCGTCCTGAGATAAATCCCTCCTCTATCTTCGAATCATACAAAATGAATTTTAGAGCAGAAAGAGATCTTAAACATCATCTAGGCTGACAGACTCATTTCACAGGAGAAAGGACGATCCAGGTTTAAGTGACTTGTCTAAGAACATACAACTTGTTAGAGTCAAAAAAAAGGTCTAGAATCTAAGTCTCACAACTTGAAGCCCAACAGTATTCTCCTCTTTCCCTTCCCTGAAAAGTAACAGAATTACCAAAGGGAATTTCCCCCAAAGCTTATTCCGCCTCCCATTCTCCCATCGTTGAGTTTTTTCCTTCTGTTAGACAAGCAGTAAAGTGGACGCACCAACAGGGAGTTTAGTATTGTTTTCCAAACCTAAACACCACAAAGCCTCAAACCCCACAGGCAAGCTGCGCTGGGGACAGTGGCGTAGGGGTGGATGTCACCCCTCACTCCGGGCCAGGTGCACTTGTGCAGCCCACACAAAGAGTCTGGAGATGTGGTCCCTGGACCAACAGCATCAGCACCCCTGAGACCTAATTGTTAGAGATGCACCCCGGACCTGCTGATGGGAAACTCGGAAAGCGGAGCCCCGAACAATCCGGGTTGAACTGGCCCTTCAGATGACTCCAACGCACACTAAGTTTAGGAGCCCTTGCTCTACGTGACCAGTACACTTGCTTCCTTCACAGGTTCTGAGGTGCTCCCCCAAAAGGTGGCATTACCGTAAGGGAAATGCCAGCTCTTTTGGCAAGTACAGCTTGTGACCTAAACTCTGAAGCAGCAGCACAAAGCTTTCCTGACAGCAGTTGTGTGTGTTTGTCAGTGGGCACACACTCCCACCTTTATTCCAGATCAAGGGTTTTTTGCTAGTTTATTTGTTTCACTTTATTGCCCAAAGATTGTGAGTCTTCCTATCAATGCAAACAAATGATGTGAAGGAGCACAGAGACCAGAACAAGCGGCTTCTCCATTTCTTTCTCTTCCTTCCCCTTTGCTTCCTCCTCCGCCTGTGGCTCCATCTCAGTCTGTCTGGGCACAACCATCTTTTCAATGACTACGGACTCTGTGCCTTCTCCAAATGCTCTTCTATGGCTCCCATCCGTTCTCCTCCCATGACTGCCTCTTCCTTTCCTTTTCCCTGCACTTTCCACCTGCCCTGACCTCTATTTTGACAGCTGGTTTGACTCTGTGTTCACTTGGCTTCAGAAAAGCAAGTAATCTCATTACCTAGTGAGATCTATCTAATACAAAAGAGAAAAACACTCAGGCCCAAGAAAGTCAAATAATTTACTCACTGTTATACAGTTCTCCCAATTAAATAAACACAACTGTAACTTTTGTCTGCTATGTGAATTTCTTGCTCGAATCCAGCAGTTTAGCCCCTCAAAATCATGTCAAAGCTTGATTCTGTCATTACAGAACAATTCTGCCTGGTTTAGGTTCACCGAAAAAATTCCTGAGCCTACTTTTTCTATTTTTCAGCCAACCTCGGGGGCAAATGGTTAGAGCCCTAAAGTACTTAGTCCACTTGAGCCCTTCCTTGTGGTTATTATCAAGATATTGGTTCTGATGTTTCCATCTCAGTAACAGTTGTTATCATTCAGTCTGCCTTTCAACATATTTGCAAGGATTTCTTTCTTTAGTACCTAGTATATGTCATGCATGAGGATACAGCAGTTAGGAAAAGGAGATGGGGAGAGGAGGGAACCTATTCACATGGAGCTTGCATTCTAGAGGAAGAGACGGTCCACACATAAAAAAGAAAATGGCACGTTATACAATAGTAAGTGCTACAGAGAAAAGGTAGGTAGAGAATACAGAGTGCAAGGAAGTTTACGATTTTAAATAGGATGGCCAAGAAAGGTGACTAAGAAGGAAACAGTTTAATATCTTTTAAAAATTCTCATGTATACTGTGGAAATGTGGAACATTGTCCTCCAAATCTAACTTTTAAGTGGTCATTGATTTCTAAGGATCACTAAACACCATCTGCTTTTAGATCACTCAAAAAAAATTTACCTAGATATTCTAGAATCTTCTAGAAGTTAGCATCAAGTTTATGTTTGTCTTTTCCTGAATTAGCCTTTTATTTTCCCAAAATCAGTAATTTCAGAGATACCAATCAGCAAGAGAACATGACTGGTGCTATATACAAAACTAGGTAGAAATTGTAGTGTCATATCTGCAGAACTGTTTGTTTCCCAACACAGAAAAATACCATGGAAGTTGCTATTTAGAAAATTTGTTTTGCCCTTCTGTGCCCTTATCTACTGAAAGAAAACTATCGGTGTTTATTATTATTATTATAGCCAGCTTCACAAACTACTAAGAACTCAGCAATAAAATGTGAAATGGCTACATGGGTAGAAAAGAAAAATTATGGGAGAAAAAAACGGGATGAACCTTTAAAACATCTTTTGCAGAGAACTGTAGTCACCTTTTTGTCCCAGCTTGAACTAGTAAAGACATAATTTATTTATCCAGAGCACCTCAAGTCAGATAGAGTGTCTGCATTGTCCGGGGGATATCTTTTTATGCCGTTTTATGGCTCAGTTCACACAGGAACAATGAACAATGAGTTCAAGTAATTTGGCCAAGGTCAGGTGCCAAGAGTTTCTGGTTTTGTCTATTTTAAAAGTGGAGAACTTTAATGGTTTCCTTTTCTTATTATACTCACCAGAATCCATTGTCTCTGTCTATAATTCTCTGCTCATGTTTTCAGGAAGAAACACTTGAAATCTTTCACTATTTTAAGTGATTTGATCATTTTAGTTGTTCTGAATTCTGTTGTTATACAAATTGCTCAACAGTCAATAAAATAAGTTTTGTAAAATATCCAGAAAAATGAGGTACCATCATTGAAAAAAAAGAAAGAAATGTTATGAAGATAGTTAAAACAAACAACCAATCAACAAAACAAACTTTAGACAAAATAAACAGTATCTTTGAATCAGATTTCCCAGGGTCATATGCAAAATCGGGTCACTTATTTCGCTTTGTTTGCAGAAGACTTCTAATGAGGAGTCCAAAAATGGAACTATCACCTCTTTGAAATAAGCTGGGTTGAATCCTCAGGCTGCTGCTTGGTCTTTAGACCACACTGACTTGTGCATGATGAAAAATTTTATATTTTGCTTTCCTCCTATTCAGCAAATTTCCAAAATGATTTCTTCTGATTTCTAATCATCTTACTGTACTGCATTAGAATGTTCTAGGAGTTGGGGACTTAGCTCAGTGGTTAGAGTGCTCACCTCACAAGCACAAGGCCTTGAGTTCAATCCCTACCACCAAAAAAAAAAAAAGTTCTTTCTAGAACTCTTTCTCCATCCCTGAATTTTCTCCTTTATTTTTTTCTCACCGAAATTCTCCCTTTTTGTCTAAAATACTATTCCCTACTACGAAAGTTTTACAGAGTAAGTGTTAAACCTCTAGAAAATAAAGCCAACTAAGAGGAAGAAAATGTGAGTTATTTCTGTTTCTAATAACCAAAGATAATCAGGTTTACAGTTTGGGCCCGTCTTTCCCATCTTGTCTTCTACAAGTGTAGATGGACTTTTTTATTACATCAGTAGCTTAACTCTTTATTAAAGTGTAAAATACACTTTTTTTTTTTTTTTGTGGTGCC
>PVJO010030669.1:0-15236 GCA_004026905.1 Hystrix cristata | reverse complement strand
CAGGAAAAGAAAAAATTATATAAATATTTTAACACTAAATTTACTGAGATGTTATGAGATTAGTACAAGTTACCTTTGGCTGCCACAATTACAAGAGGTGCTCGAAGTGGTAGCCATTAACTTCCAGTTATTTATTAGTATGGCAAGCTGCTGAAGTGAGTATACACTTTTTTGGTGGACTCTGTATATACAGGACTACATGTAGGAAAACTCAAAAGCTACTTATGATTCCTACAAAACTTAACTGCCAGGCATTGTGGCACACGCCTGTAATCCCAGCACTCAGGAGGCAGAAAACAAGAGGATCACAGCCAGTTCAAGGCTAGCCTGAGCTACATAGTGAGTTCAAGGCCAGCCTGAAATACATAGTAAGACCCTGCCTCAAAAAAAAAAAAAAAAAAAAAAAAAAAAAAAAAAAAAAACCCCTCCAAAACCTCCTAACAAACATTGACTATACAAATTAAATCAAGAACTTATGCTGGAAGAAAACATCTTTACACTTTTATGAACTTCGGATGATGACGGCAAAGCCCAACAAAATTAGACTATCAGTTTGGATTTAAAAAAAATCCTTCTACAGTACATTGTCCAATTTCTAGTCAAAATAACTTTTACATTTTGGGTTATACTCTCCTTAAAAGCTTAAACATGTGATTTTATTTTTTAAAACAACACATATAATCTTACAAAACCTGGAATATATTTCTAAAACTTCACTAAAATCATGGAAGGGATGTAGATAAAGAATACGACAGCCTTGAAAAACAAAACATTCTTCTGATATTAGTGGTTGAGATATCAATTGTCATTTTAAGCAACTATCTCAAGAGAGTTTCCATGCAGTAACTTAAACAGACTGCATTTAGTGCAAAGGTGAGAAAAATATTTAATAAAGGTGATTAATTTATCATCTCAGTACCTTGAATTTTTATTTTTTTTTTTTTTGAGGCAGGGTCTCACAATGTAGTTTAGACTGGCCTTGAACTCACTATGTAGCCCAGGCTGGCCTCGAACTCAAGGCAATCCTCCTGCCTCGGCCTCCCAAATGCTGGGATTACAGGCATGCACCACCACACCTGGGTGAAATTTATTTTAAAGACCATACAAAACTACAAATCCAGAAAGGTTCAGTACACCCACAAGAGCACAAAACTAATAACTTTTAATAAATTAAGGCATGTTTTATGATGAGATAGATTATAAAGATGTGACAGAAATGTTAAAATGTCTTAACTTTAAGAGAAATATGGTCACTATCTGCTCATGTATGAAAATTCTATGAAAATACAAACAAAAGCAAAATTGAGGAAGTTCTATTGTGGTCCTATAAGTAAATTTATTATTTCTTAATGCAGATTAATTTAATAAACAATGAAAACTGAAATTTTTTTTGAGTGGCTTCTGTGAGTGACTGAGAGTAGCCGACTTGAGCAATATGGCGAAGAAGATTTTGGCCAGGCATGGTGGCGCACGTCTGTAATCCCAGCACTCGAGACACTGAGGCAGGAGGCTGGTCATGAGTTCAAGGCCAGCTGTGCTACACTGTGAGCTCAAGACGAGCCTGAAGCACACAGTGAGACTGTGTCTCCAAACACCAAAAAGAAAAAAGAATTTTGAGGTCAAATCTAGACTCTGCAGTAGTGTCACGAACAGAAAAGGGACAGGCACAATATCTGTCAGAAAACTGCCTTCTCAATTTTTCTTTTAAATTTTGCCATCTCCATTTTACATATTGGTCTTTACCACAAAACATACACCCATACCCAAAACATTTTCCAGGTCCCCAAAACCCGTAAAAAAAAAACTTGATAAGAAAATTACACAGAAAGGTCATTTTGCAAAAAAACCTGAAAAACATAAAGATTCAGTCCTCTGGTGTTAGGTAAGAAGGCTAGAACATTTTCCTGCCTGGCACAAGCACGCCACGAGAACACTGTATTCTTTCCCTTCTTTATACCTCACCTTCCTGTCTAAAATGAGGGTAATACATATTTCAGCAACTCCAGGATTATAACTGGTGAGCCACAAGAGGAGCCTAAAAGACACATGCACTGCCACTACAAAGTATCTGAGGTTCTGTCACTGAGGAAAAAATGTTAGAATATGAATGTACTACTTCCAATCAATAAACCAGGTGTGCTGCCCCACGCAAACCTGTAATCCCACTAGTCTGGGAGGCTGAGGCAGCATTATCACAAGACTGAGCCTAGCCAGGCAACTGAGACCTCAGCTCTAAAGGGAAGTATGGCGGGGCGGGGGGGGGGCACACGGGACATGGGACACGCCTGGGGCTGCAGCTCAGCGAGAAGACACTCACTGAATAAAAGTACCAGTATTGAATAAAAGAAAATCCTATCAATAATATTTACTGATTTCTAAATGTACAAATAACTGTAACACAAATGAAGTCCATCATCTTGAACTGTGGTCTCAAGAGTAAAATAGTCTGGTGGTTCAACTATAAGATTCCCCTATCTGCACACTTTGTGAGCACTGCCATTTCAACTGATGATGAGCAATCTTGTCTTATGAATTCGTGAAACTTTCTGCAACACTTGCTTGTTGCTTTGAAATGAAATAAAAGACACTGTGAATTAGCCTCATTTTGGTAGTATGCTTTGATGAACTTTACCCAAAAGGCAACCTTTTAAGTGCTTAAAAAGTACACTCACTAACAATTTTTAAAAGTACGTGTCGGCTACATCATTGAACGATGCAACCTTCTCTGAGATACTTCGGTACTGTCTCAGAGCTTTAATTTAAAGATGAGCTAAGACTAATACCTAGTATAGGGCTTGGAGTCTGAGATTTTCCATGTGAGTTTCTGAAACAATTTTTTAAATTACAGAACATTTACAGAATGTAAATCACAGTTTCTTGATTAGAAAAGGAATCCATAGCCAGGAAGAAGGGAAAAGGAGATAGGTACCATACTTGCCACTTTACCCTTAGTAATTATTTAATCTTCCTAATTTATTAAGATGGTAGACCTCAGCCCACCTTATGTAACTAAATCAAATTTCATAAAGGCTAAAATACTTGTCCAAAATCACAAGTTTGTAAACTGCCAACGCAGATCTGGCTTCAGGTCTACCCTATTCCAGGGCTGATGCAGACTGTCTTCCTGACAGAGCAGTGAAATACTCTGGGAGGCTGGCTGGGAGTGAGGGGCAAGAGTGAAGGAAGGAACTGGACAGCTGATGCCACGAGACAGGCCTGAACACTGAAGGGCCAGAATGAATTACAGAAGTTCCGCAGAGGAATAGCAGGTGCTGTCACTTTTCCAAATTCCTTTCTTATCCATTACCTTATCATCTGAGGAATCACCCACTCACTGTCTTTATTTAGTTTTTCAAACAGCTTTGTAGAAGGTTATGAAATGCCTCCATTTTAGGGATTTTAATAGAAATAATTCACTGCTGAGTCAAAGAGCAGTTAACTGAACAATGGTGAGAACTACATAAGCATAAGTAGTCGATTCTGAAACTTGTTTTCACATTCATATACCTACGTGATAATTTAAAGTGACTTCTGGTTTGCTTTTTACATTATATACTCATCTACTTCTTCCACATCTCCCTTTCTTCTGTACCTCCTGTCTGTAATGTGTGGCATAAACTGATTCAAAGGATTGATAGTAGCAGCAATTAAGTAAAGCTTTTTAAAAAGGACATCTCTGTCCTAAGCAAAGCTTGAAAACAGTACTTCTTCATGGTTTCAAAATGGACACAGTGAGCTCAACCCAACGCCCCATTACTGTGGTATCAACCTTTCTGCCCTCCTCTACAACTTAATTTTTACTCAGTCAGGTGGAGATCAAAGTAACTTGTGTAACTCAGGCTCAGAAGGAATCTACGGTTTATGAACATTCAATACAGAGTCAATGTATCACTGCCTGAAATTTTAATTTAAAGACCAGGGAGAACACCAGCAGACAGAGAGGAACAAACATTACCATTCAGTTCGGGAATATGAACTCGAATTAACTGTGGAGCACGCAAACGTCATTAAAATGCAGAAGGCCAGAAAAAGATGCTGGTACCAAACTGAATAATGACCAACCATGACACCTGAGTAGTTACATGGTCTTTTAATAGTATACATCTGACAGGGGTCACTCATTTGTGGGTTGTCCTTTGCAAGGTTACTTCCCCTTCATTGCCCAGCATTCTAAAATCTAAAGAGAAACTTAAATCATTAAGATGTTAATTGCAAAATGGTGTTTCTTCAAATTTACAGAACCAGAAGATCTGGTGACCTTCAGATTACATCAGAATGTGTAACCTGCCCTCCTTATTCTTTAGTTCTATGCATCAACTACCACGAAGCATGTAAACTGCTGTGAGGTTTAACCTAGGAAGTTCCAGTCAGAGAACGAAAGAAAAGACAAGCAAGACACTCCCTCAGCATGCAGCCTCCCTACCTGGTGGCCCCTGCACTTCCTCTCCCTCCCTATAAAAGCCATTTCATATACCTGAGTTCCCCAAGATGGTACTTTTGAGAATGATGGCCGCTCCACCTTCTCAGGATACCTGGCCCTTGAATTAAGCCAATTTCCTTCTCTCAACTCTCTTCTCCCAAGTATTGGCTTTTGAGTGGTGGGCAGCCAGATGTAGGTCTGGTTACATGAAGACATTAATTAAGCACAAGCAAGCACACTGTACAAATACTGGGCACTTGTCAAATCACAACCTGCAACAACCTCATGTTTTTGTCTATACAGAGCCTGCTAAAGCAAAGTTCCTTAAATCAAATTGAATGAGCAATAAAGGACAGGGACATAAGTATGAAAGAGAAGAGTAATGTGAATTGTAAACATGGGTGGATGATTATTCTGTGAATCACTAATGGCACTTGGTAAGTTTTACTTGGTGGGTGGTAGTATATATATTAGCTAACTCCACCAAGCTTACTCTGTATATGATAACAAATACCTAAACATGAAATATTTTTCAAAGATGCACATGCACTGAAATTGTAAATTCAGAGTATAAATTTTTTTAGTGATTGTGATACAACACAACAAAGTGATAAAGAACTACTGTACATTATTATATACAATAATGCAGATTAAACTAGCAGAATCCTCAAAATAAAAGAAGCTAGTACTAAGAGTACATATAATGTGGTTCTATAATAGGAGTCAGGTTTCCACTTCTACTGAGAATATGAAAATGACTGTCATTCCTACCAACCTAGAAAAGCCACATAACCTTCAAAATCATTATCGTTTATGAGCCTACCAGAGTAACGTCACCAAATAAACCAAAGTCCAAAGCGGGGAAAGCCCCTCAAGGAAAGATGGGATATCTGAATAGTTCTGCTTTCAGCAGAGCCTAAAACAAAAGGCAACACTGAGAAGGAACAAGCTAACACTTCACCGCTGTGTGCAGTGTGGACTAGCAAGCCCCTTTCCAGTGGCCTCCATCCAGTGTTCAAGAAGGGAGGGCACACAGGAGGTGATCAGAGCTTCCCCGGGATGGACACAAAGCCACTTTGTCTGCTATATCCTCTTTTCCAGAAGGCAAAGGCCTTCAGAAGCTGAGTAAGGGGCAGCAAATCCTTCCTCCTCCCAGGCCATAAAAAAAAAACATCCACAGCTGCTAGAGGAAATAGAATGGAATGTGAAAAATGTGCAGTTGATCCCTTTATGTGAGGAGAGGGCAAGAATAGATTAAGTAAACTAATTACGACAATAGAAGTTAGAAAACAGCAGGAGACACGGTATATACTGGAATCTCTTGAAGGACTCCATTAAAACAAGATCAGGGAGATCAAGGGGTTTTGCCCCCAGAGTCTTGTGACTCAATGTCCAGAGTAGGGCCTTAGAAAGTGCATTTCTAAAGCTGCAGTGGTACCTGCCTGTGATCACAGCTACCCAGAGGCCTAGGCAGGAGGATCGACAATTCAAGGCCATTTGGGGCAATTCTGGGAGACCCTGTCCCTAAAAAAAATAAAAAGAGTTGGGCTGTATCTCAGTGCTCCCTGGATCCAATCCCCAGAACCAGTAAGAAAGAAGGTGGGGGAGTGTGTTTCTATTAATGTATTTCTAACAAATGATGTTGAGGCTGCTGATGGGGGAGGGGCATCCCCACAAGTTACAACTCTCCAAGAGGGAGCTGACTGAAAAGAGGCTGACTGAGGTGCTGGCAAGAATCTATCACCTGATCTGGATGGTGTAAAATTCAGCATCCATGAAGATTTATGCACTGTATTGTATTGTAAGTTATAGTACCTCAATTTAAAATAGTTTCCCTAAAAAATTAAATCTTCACATTAACTACTCCTAATCTTATCAATAAGAAAAATGTGCCTCACTGCTAAAAGAGTTTATTCTACAAACTGATAAAAGTTAAGCATGTATCCTACCTTTGTTTTAAGGTAATTGAATGATGATGGAAAAGTTTCTTTATAAAATGATCACAACTGAGCAGGGGATTTAGCTCAAGTGCTACAGCACTTGCCTAGCCACCACAAGGCCCTGAGTTCGATCCCCAGCACCAAAAAAATAATAATAATAATAATAATAATGATAATGATAATCACAGCTGAGGGCTGAGGCTTATTGGGAAATGGCCTAGTGTGCACAAGGCCCTGGTTTCAATCCCCAAAATTTAAAAAAAAAAAATCATAATTACAGGAAAAAAAAAACAGGCTGGCAAGATAAGAAAATCGTCATCCTTAAAAATCTAGTAATTTTATAGATCTAATAGTAATCATCAATGACTGCGGAACCGATTACGTGAAGACACACCTAAAACTAATCAATCCCGACCTCCTATTATGAGACAAGAAGAAATGCCCAGGACCAACAACGAAATAAATATCCTCAGCTAAACAAACTGAATCTGACTCCACTCAAGCCTCCACAGCTACCAGCTTACAGCACACACAAGGAACAGAAAAACACGTTGAACAACACGAGGCATAACTGGCAAGTGCAGAATCTGCAAAAATGCTACAGGAGAAAAGGTTCCGTACTAAGGAGGGAACACCACACAGTGTGCCCAGAGCGGGTTACACGCCTATAATCCCAGCACTCTGAAAGGCTGAAGCAGGAAGATCACAAATTCAGGCCCAGCCTGGCCAATTTAGTGACTTAGCGAGACTCCATCTCAAAATTAAAAAAAGGGCTGGGGACACAGCTCAGTGAAAAGGCCCTGGGCACCTTCCCCAGTTGGGGGCGTGGTGGAGAATACCTTTACTAAATCCAAATCCAAATGCGCTATGTACACAATTAGAACGTGGGTTCTAATTTGAACAAATCCCTAGTAATAAAGAATTTTCTGACACAATTCAAGAGAATTATACATGGAACAGGCACTGGATTATACTAAAAGGTGCTAAGAGTGCAATGCTTCCGCTTTTGTAAAAGTCATCTGTTTGATATTAGAGTTACAAATACCAAAGTATTTAAATATGAAATTGTATGTTGGAATTTCCCTGAAATGTTCCATTAAATATTAAAAGACCCTTCAAAAAACAAGATGATGTACATGATAAAAATGGCAATTGTTAAAAGGTAAGTGAAAGACACACTAGGGATTAATCATATAATTTTCTCAGTTCATTACATGTGGAAGAGTCTATGTGTGATTTTCATTTAAAAGAGTAAACCCCCAATAAGGATGCTTTCATGTAGGAAGAGATTTACTTTCCTTCTCTCTCTGGAGGAGTTAAGAGTTGTGGAGCTGCTCAGGTTACACTCCTAGCAGCATGGCTGAAGACAAATTGTTCCGTCCCTCATTAAATCTCAGTTTTTTCACCTATAAAAGAGGGAACAGAGTAGCTCCTGTTGTGGCTTTTATTGCAGGCTGACTGAGTTCAGATTAACAAACTAATCTGATACCACTAATCTGGCTGTTTTGACACGCGTCACAGGATATTTTGGGGAAACACCAGCAACCGAGCATTTGAATAATGAGCGCCCTTGAGCTCTACCATACACTGAGAGCTACCCCAACTCAGGAACAGGGGGAAACGCTCGAAATGTTATAAAAGTTAAAAGTGGTTTTATCACAGATTACTTTCTGCTTTACAAAAGTGAAACATTTAACACTTTGTTTTTTAAGTAAGACAGGTCACAATCCATCATACCCGGCCAAGTCACCATGTGTTGCACGCCAGCTTGCGGCACGGCCTTTCTAAAACCCCGGCTCCCTTCCCATATTTACGCTTCGGAAGGACAGCATACAACACAAAATAAATTGCACGGTACATATTCTAATATTAATCTCAACTATCACTGAACAACAGATGTTTAAACAATAAGCTAACCTGGCAAGACTAGGGGGAACAAATTTTTCTGATAACTAAATACTAGTATTATTTAGAATCCAATACATACATGGTGTCAGACCTGTAAACTAACATCTAACATACTCTTTCTCTGGTGACTCAGAAAGCATCTCAAAAATCTCACAGTATCAGTCATCAGAGTCATCAGGATGACGTGGACAAAATATTACTCCAGTAATGCCAGAATTAACTAATCCTCTAAGAACTAACTAATCCTTCGGACCAAAAAAAAAAAAAGAAAACCCCTTAAAAAAAAGAGTCTACACATGCATTAAGATTCACATATTCCACAGCCTTCGATTAGTGTTGGAAGAAGGCCACAAGAGTCATTTTGAGAAGCAAAAGTCACAAATCAGTCCGGGTCTCAGACCAGAGACCACACAAGGTCCACAGGTCCCGCACCCAGAAGGTCCTCAACTCAGAAGCTCATAAGCTTTCGCACATTTGAACAGACTAATCAACTGAAATGAGCTTCTTGGCAATGCCTGCCACCAAAGGAGGATGTTAGCATTTATGAACAGTCTTTCAGAAATTAAACTGTTTATAAGTGAATTTCCATAATTGCAAAAAAGTAAAGTGAGGGGTGGAGGAGACAATCACATCACATGCATATTTTAATTTAGACAAAGTAAAGTGATTTTCCAATGACACAGAAATATTAACAGTACAGGTAGTTCCCTCCACTCGGTAAGGACACACTACAAGGTGAGTACTGCATGTGGAGTACCTCTTCTTCCTCAGAAAGTCTGACCTTGACTGTCACAGCATGAATGCACTACCAAGACTGAGACATTATCACCTGAACATTATCACCTGTATAGGCCATATAACTGAACTGATGTTCAACCAAAGCTGCAAGAAAAATTAAAAAGCGAAACTGAAAATTCACCATCTGAATTTTCAAGGGCAATTTTGACTATACATGACTTTTAACCTCTGTGCTAACTATGGACGCATATCTCACACTATATATCCTATTTTATAGTTTTATATGCCCTCCAAATCACCAGGTACAGGAGAAACAGAATTGAAACAGCAAGTGTGTTCTTTTATGATGTCTAAAGTGCTAAATTCCACCACATGGGAAAGAAAATAAAACACAGACTGAAAAAAGAACCCAAACGTAAAAACATGCATCAAACTACATCCTCTTCTCCAACAAAACTGTTACTATATGCTCTCTATAACATCACTATAGTCTGTAATCCCAGCACTTGGGAGGCTGAGGCAGGAGGATCGCCCAGAGGTTAAGGCCAGGCTGGGCTACATAATGAGTTCAAAGTCAGCCTGAACAACATAGCAAGACTCTCAAAAAAACACAAAAAAACCAAAAACAAACAAAAAAGCCACACCACTCTAATGTTACCCAGGGGCTGGGGACTTAGCTCAGTGGTTCAAGTGCTTGCCTAGCAAGCCCAAGGCCCAGAGTTTGATCCCCAGCACCAAAAAAAAAAAAACAAAAAAAACCAGAAATATAATGTTACCCATAGCACCATTTATTTGCTTATTAGGTATTTACTGAGTATCTATCGTGTGTCAGCCACTCTATAAGGCACACACCTGAAACCTGAGCTCACAGAGCTAAGGGCCCGGCAAAGACTAGTTAATAAAATTTAGCTAAAATAGAATTTTTACAGAAAGCAGGTATAGGGACACGGCGGGGTGGGGCGTTTCAAGGTTTCTATCAATAGTGCAGCTGGTCATCCACCAAGATTGCCCCACTAACTACCCACAGACCCTTGTGTCTCATCTGCCAAGGAGCCCCAGATCTCAGCAACACGCACGTGCACACGCAGTCTCCTGCACCGGGAGACCACGACCTTCGCCCTTCTCACCTTCTTCACAGCATCAAGCCTCCTTTGCAGAAGCTGAGCCCCCCACACTAGGCTGCAGGCTATCTGATGTCAACATGCCAAAATGCTCCTCAGACCACTCCAGGTGTATGTTCCCTCCAGCAAACACCAACTTCTGGAGAACACAGCACAGTGCATGACTTTCATTCAACTATTTGTAATCCTCTAAGGGTTCTTTCCTAGAATCACCAACATTCAAGAAATAAATGGGGGGGGGGGGTAGCAGAAAAGGCTGAGAAGCTATAACCCTAAAAGGAAAGAAAAGAGCCACAAGAGGCATTTGAAAGAGAGGTTACAGACAGTAGTATCAAATTACACAGAGAAGAAAAAAGTCAAAAGCTGAGAAGAATGATTTCCACTTGGCAATTTGCACATTTGGTCACCTCTGCCAGAGCAGTTTCAGCAGACAAGATGAGGCACAGAAACTCGACAGTGGCAGGTTCAAGAACGAAAAAGATAAAAGCAGAGTCAGGAAATGTAACCTATTCTTTCTTTCAAAGACAAATAAGAAAAGGCAGTAGTAACTTAAGGGGACAGGCAAGTATTTTTGTTTTGACTTTTAATTCTGTGCCTTATTTTCTGCAGGGAAAGAGCTAAAAGAGAAGGTTAAAAATAAAGAAAACAGTGGGGACAACACTTGGTACAAGACAAAGATGGGAGTCCGGCTGAGTAACGTGACCAAGTTCATGCAAAGCAAGAGACAGTACGACAAAACCGACATGGCACTCAACACGGCGGAAGACGGTAGATGATGACAGCACTGAGACCAGCAGCTAACACTTTTGTGGGGGCGCCAGGGATGGAACCTGGGGCCTTGTGCTTGCTGAGCAGGCGCTCTACCGCTGAGCTACTTCCCCAAGCCCCCAGCAGCCAACACTTCCGTAGCTCTGTGTGTTAGGCAGTGGTGTGAGAGTTTCATACACACTAACTCATTTAATCTTCACAACTACTTTATGAAATCAGTATCTTTATTTTAAATGAAGATTAAACATGGAGGAGTTCAGTAATATATACAGGGTCACACAACTAGTAAGCAACGGGTCCAGGATTCAGATTTCACCATTATTTCATATGGCCTCCTTCCAACTCCTTTACTTGAGCTAACGCTCAATATACCCATGTTTCTGTAGATCATGACATCAGTTTACTGGTTTATGACAAGTAGGTTTTGTTGGTAAATGAAAGAGCAGAACAGAATAGATAGTATTCTCTCCTCGGTACTTTACTAATACTAGATGAAGTAGCTGAGCTACCAGAGGCGCCAAGCTACAGGACAAGCAAATGTCATAGCTGTGTTTAGTTTTACAATGGGTAGGGGAGAAAACAATCAAATTTCACATGCAAAATATTCAAGAACAATTCATGGAGCACAAATCAGAAAACCCATTTCTTCTCTAAGTGTAAAAGTTATACAGAACAGAGAAAACATTTACTAATTATTCAAAGCAATTGTAGAACTTGGTCTAATGGAAATCCCCAAGGAATAATCAACTTCCTGAAGAAATCAACACTTCAGGGAGGCTTCTACAAGCATATAAGGAAAGGGGCATAGAAAAGGGAGGGGCAAAAGGACAGAAAGCTGAAGAAAATGCTCGATTTAACCATCTGTTACGGTTTGTGCCTAACTGTCCCCCAAAAGCCTCATGAGGTAATAGAAGGGCTTTCTCAGAGGTGGCTGAATCTAGAGTGTGTGATGCCAGATTAAGGGTGTGGATTGCTAAATCAATCCACTGATCACCCTAATCCTAGCAGCCTGGATAAAATATAAGTGGCATAAAGATGCTTCTTAGGCCCATTTTGCTTCCCCTGCTTACCCTGCTGCTTTCTGCCCACCTGCCAGGCCACCCTGCCTTGGATCCAGCCACTTGTGGACCAAAACCTCTACAAACTGTCAGCTAAATAAACCTTTCTTCCCTTAACTTTGGGTGTCAGGTATTTCATCTCAGCAACGACGGAATAGGAACTAAGACACCATCATAAGCCAAAAAATATTACACACTGAATATAAACATGCGAGAATAGAATGAGGCAAAATGGTGTTATGAGACCCTCCTGAAGAACTGAAAATAATGTACAAATTACAAGATGTAAATAATGTAAAGATCAAAATTAAAGAGAGATGATAGAACACAAGGAGGCAGACTTTGTGGAGACGGGAAGGGGATCTGGGAAAGGGAGAAGGGGGTAAGAGGAAGTAAAAATGACCAAAATGCAGTATGTATATACACCAATTCCCCAAGATGAATGTAATTATTATACATTACAAATATATACCAACGATTTTAAAAATTATAGTTTTTTTCAAGACTACCACCGTGAAAGAAAAAAAAGCACTTTTGAATAATGAATTATAACATGGACAGGAACTGTGTCTTACAGTAACTCTCTTCATGCAAACATAGCTAAGTACAAACAGATGTAATTAAGGAACCGCAAATTCATCAGCCACCACAAATAAGAGAATTACATAGTGTCTTTTACAGTAAGCCCAAGTACATTAGCTTTCTAGAGTCAGTGGTTTGCAAGAGAACAGATTTAGCACGGACATTTACAAGTTACAACATTCACACACACGCCAAATGCAGGAAAGGTACAGAACGTCTGTCTATGCACTGCAGACCCGAAAGATCCAATCAAGGGCTGGGAGCCCATGGTGACATCTCATGAGGTCCATGTCTGCACTAAAAGGCTGAAGAAATCTATACTGCAACCAGATGTTCCCAGCAGAGATGAAGACCAGAGCTCCCCTGCAGCAACAGCAGCCATCCTCAACAACAGCAAGGCCCCAGGCTCCTTCTGTGCGGAGAACAACCAAGTTCCCTTCTGGAGGACCCACCACAACAGAGCTTCTCCTGGGAAACAGCCAACCACTGTCTTCTGCTCCTGTTCTCCTTTATGCTGTGTCGGCAACAATCCTCAGGTGGATCCTCTACATCCAGCACCACACCAATTCAGTTCAGCTGGGCGTTCCTGCTCAAGTTGACCACAGTAAGTCCACCACACCAAGAAAATGCCTCCTACCACCTCAACAAATTAGACATGGCTAAGAAATCAATAGAGGAAAATGAAAAACAACATTCTAAAGATAACATATGAGCACTATAAGTACAACTGACTGATACAGGCAAGAGTTTTGAAAAGCAGACTGAGGAAGAAACCTTAAGTAAAAGAAGAGATACTGTAGTAAAAGCCAGTCAGCCTGATCATTAGAAGGAAGAGAAAGAACAAACACAATTCTACACACAAACCAGATGATGAAAGACTGTAAAATGATAAAAAGTATTACACAGACTCAGTCTCTTCATGTGAAGTAAGTGATTCCATTTGTGTGTGGTAATGATCTTTCTTGTCAGAGCAAACAAACTAGGAAGGTCAAATTCAGTGGGCCTTCCAAGACAGAGTAAGACTGCAATGTTTTTTAACCTTAAACAGTACTACTATGGTCTGAATGTGCCTCCCTGAAATTTCTAGGTTGAAACCAATCCCAGTGCAACCCTAGGAAGAGGCGGGACCTTCAGGGGGTCATTAGCTCCTGAGGCAAACCCTCCATGGGGATTGTCGCCTGTATAAAGAGGCACAAAGAATGCAACTTTTTCCTTTCTGTCGTGTAACACACATGGTCTGTGAGGAAGACAGCCCTTGCCAACCAGCAAATTTGCCAGTGATGTGATCTCAGACTTTCCAGCCCCTAGAACTGCAAGTAATAAATTTCTACTGTTTTCAAGTTACCCAGTCTAAGGTATTTTTTACAGCAGCCTTAACAGAAAGTATTGCACATGTATTCACTTTATATAAACATTTTTGCTTTACTAAGTGCCCCATATGAGGAAAAACAATCTAAAATGGATATAGCTCCAATAGCTTTTCCAACACTCAGCTGTTTTCTTACAATTAGCTCTGCGTATCTTAAAGCAGTCTCCTCCCATTTAATAATGGGAAGTGTCTTTGCTACAAGAACAGGATAGAAAATACCAGAAGACACCATGTAAGCAAAGGCAAATGTTTCATGACCATTGCAGTTGTGTGTCTAGGTATGTGTGTATGCCATGTAAAATGTACTTCTAAGGAAGGCCACTCACAGAAAAAGTTTGAGGGGCACTATTCCAGACTATGAAATATGTGCCGCTTTCCCAAGGAAGTGAGAACCAGCAACAAAGTACTCCACAAAGAGCAGGTAAGGCCACCAGGTAAGCACTTTGCTCTTCTGCTCCACCACACAGGCAACATACTTCCACAGTCACTCAGTTAACAGTGACAGCAGAACAATTCACTGACTGAAGAGTAACTGCTGCTCTACCAAAAGGTCTCTTAGAAATGTGGCTCTGTTTTCAACATACTGAACGTTTTAAGATATAAATATATATGGGAAAATGTTTTTTTGTAATGTCTCAGAATTTTTTTCTGCATAAATACTCCCTGAACATAAAGAACTACCAACAAATTTGCTTCTCCAAAGACCAACAGACCAGGGGCCACACTGCCACCTGATGGCCACTGAGATGAACAACAGTATACCTCTCGGCATGGTTCATACACCTCTCCCTGCCCCACCGTCAAGGGAGGCCTTTAGCCTCTTTGGCCTCAAAGAACCATATACACACAAGTCACCATTTTGCCTATCTTCGCTCTCAGGAGTAATGCTACCCCACATAACTTTATTCCAGAATTACCCACAGAACACCATGAAATAATGTAAATGTTCTTTATCAGTTCTGTCCCGTGCATATACCTACCCTGCCAATACAGCAGCTACTAGCCACGTGCGACTATTACAATGCAAATTAAGACCACACGAAATAGGCAACCTTAGACTACAGCAAAAGAATTAAAAAAAAAGTCCTAAATCAGAAGTGCAAATGCGGACTGCTGAAACCTCATTTAGTAACTGGAATGTGATTAACAAGCTGGAGCTGGGGGAAGAGCCCAGGGCTTTCTACATGCTAAGCACATCGCACTACCACTGAGCTGCAGCCCAGGCCTCACAGCAACACGTCTGAGCATTGTATTTTTCCTCTCTTATTAAACTAACTATAAAACAATCTTTAAGACTTCTTCCTATAATCCCACACCTTAACTATTCCCACT
>PVJO010030668.1:0-15233 GCA_004026905.1 Hystrix cristata | reverse complement strand
GACAGGGGACTCAGAGCTCTGGGAAAGCAGGGAGGGAAGACTGGCCCTGCAGGCCCAGTTCTCAAAAGAACTGGAAGAAAGGATAATGACAAGAAAAGATGACAGAGCAAGATAATGCATTAAAGGGAGCAGCCACAGGCTGGGACTTCATGTCTCAGTGACTGGAGAGGAGCACTCTCTGACAGAAGGAGGTGAGGACTGCGGAAGAGGGAAGCAGGAGTCCTGCAGGAGACCCTTTTACATGATGGAGATTCAGAGTCGTAGGCTGGGATTCTGCATCTAAAGACAAAGAACGAGAAAGGACACTTGGTGAGAGAAGGGATGATCCTAGCCAAAGGGGAAGGCTTTCTAAGGAAGTGGGGGAAAGGACAAGAGTCATGGTCAAGAATAGAGGAGGAACAGAAAACACACAGAAAGTTGGAGAAGAATTCGAAGAGCTGGAGGAAAATACAACCTTGCAGAACCAAGGGGGTTGGGAGGCAGAGTTCCGAGAAATGGAGAATGGAGGTTTTTACAATATCGGGAACCACAAAATATTTGAGGGAGAGAAAATGAGACAAAAATATGAATCCACAGGCTCATCTAATAAAGAAATCATCACAATAGAGGCAAGAAGATTTAAGGAAATTTTTAAGTAATAGTGGTAATAAATTTAGTCAGCATCAATAGGGTATATCACTTTGCAAGTGAATTATGAGTGCCCTTTTCAAAGGTCACAGATTATCCACTTGGATGTGTTACTACTGGCTTTGATAGTTTGGGGTGTCACAGAACCCTGGTTTTGTCCTCTAATCACTTTTGTTCCCGGGTCTGTAGCTGGCCCTGTGGAACATGCACCCCACTCTCTTAGCAGTCCTGTGTGGCTATGTGATTGGTCATGAGAGATTCCCAGGAAATGAGAGATGGACAGGGAGATGTATGAGATCTTCATACTCTATGCTTGAAATTTCTCCCCTTGCTCTTCAGCTTTACCTGTACCTAAATGTTGGAGCTCTGACTTGGTGGTAAAGTAACTTCAGTTATGCAAATGAGAAAAACATCATGCATGAATAGAGAGTTAGAAAATGGAAACATCCTGAAGTCCAGAAGTCTGGGTGGAGCAAGCCATCTAGCCTCCCACTTGGCCCACTTGGCCCACCCCTATGTCCGTGTGAGTGGGAGACAGACTTTTGCTTTGCATTATATAATATCAAGCACTCGAATGTTACAAAATCTTTGCCTCTCCTCCGCGTTCCGTGGAGGATGAGGTCCAGCGTTCCTGAGACTCCTGTGCAGGCAGGGCTGAGGCTGTGCACTGTTCACCTGAGAACATGTGTCCTCAGAGGCCCGGGATGAGTGGGAACAACTGGTAAATTGATCCTGGGTGCAGAAGAACTTATTGACTACCCTTCTCTCCTTCCAAGCTCCTTGTCCGCTGTCATTCTCTTAATACCTGATGTGCCATTTCACACCTCCCTGCGTTGTGTATGCTGTTCTCTCTTCCTAGACTGGGCTTTCCCATTTTTGTTCATTCCATGTGATTCTGAAATATCCAGATCAGGAAGCTTTCCCTCCATCTGTTAGCCAAGGTATCAGTCACCTTTTTGCCTATGTACAGGTGACCCACAGGCTGGACTTTGTGTAGTCTTACCACAGTCCCTGGTGCCTTTTATATTGTGTGACAGCTATGTCTTTAAACTTGTCCTCTGTACATTCATGCATTCCTAATTGAGTAGGTGACATAACGCGGTCACCTCTGTCCTCCACACTCACCTTTTAGAGTTCCTAACACATAACCGTAAACTTAATCCAAGAAAAAATTCTTAGGAGACAAGAGAAAGAAAAATTCTCTTGTGATGGGGTGATGGTTGCTTCACCTTTAGGAACTTGAGACCCAGAAAGGAAAGATTTTAGTGAATATATGCAGATCACTCAGTCAATAGTTACTGTCTGAAATGGAACTTTTTTGTACCTTTAGATCCAGAGTAAGGAGACTCAGTATCCAGGATGATAAGACCTTGCAGGGACACTTACTGTCATCATTAAACAGACAGTTGAAGAGGATATTAGACTGCACTCTCATTTCCTGATCTGGGTAGACAGAGAACTTTTTTTTTTTTTTTTACCAAGAACATGTATTGGTACATTGTATACATAATGATCATAATCAACATGGACGCCAAGAATAGCAAAAACAATCTTGGCCAACAGGAATAAGGCAGGGGGCATCACAGTCCCCAACTTGAAATTATATTATAAAGCTTTTGTGATAAAAACAGCATGGTATTGGCACGAAGACAAACCTAAGGACCAACAGAACAGGCTAGAAGATGCAGAAATAACTCCAAACACACTCAAATACTTCATCTTCGACAAAGGAGCCAAACACCCTCCCTGGAAGAAAGATAGCCTCTTTAATAAATGGTGCTGGAAAAATTTGCTTACTGCAAGCCAAAAACTAAAACTAGATACATTTCTGTCACCATGTACTAAGTTGAAATCAAAGTGGATCAAAGACCTAAACATTAAAACAGAAACACTAAATCTCCTAGAGAGTAAAATAGGAAGAACTCTCGAAGACAGAAAACTTAACCAGGTTTTATCCTGTTGCCGATTTATTTGTGTCCTGGTTTTCCTCCTCTCAAACACACATTCATGCATTTTCTTTTACAAGTGGACTATATTCTCTGTCAGTCTCAAACTAGAAATTGGAGTCCATGGTTGTGTCATAGAAACAAATAATAGTCTAAATGCTATCGTTTTTATAATATTACAAAATTTGATGTTTTTACAAATCCTCCCCTGCCGCAGACTGATTGCAAAATGTTACAATCGACTATTAGCCAAAGAACAAAGCAAGTAAGAGAGGGAAGAAGAAATCAGTCATGTCCAGGAGAGACGAGAGCACTCCGTGGGTTTTTGCAGGGAGATTCCTGGACTTGTCACTTCCCAGGCACAGAGCTGTTGGCCTTAGTATTTGGTGACGATCTGGGTGCTAAGGATGTGTGGGATCAGGGCAGCTTGGCTGATGGTACTGTGGATGGAGGGCGTGGGATGATGCTGTGGAGAGGCAGGATTCACCCTGCGCTGGATCCTGGTCTCAGTCCTCCCCACCCAGACTTCTTCAATTCAAAGTGAATGCATTCTAAAGTTCTAAAATTTTATTCTTTTTTCCCCAGATCTTACTAATTTTGATAATGTAAAACGCTGACCAAGGACCTTATTACATTACAAAATGACACATGGGAGTCTGATTAGTTACTTCAGCTTTCTGTTGGTAGTAGGCTCCCATAGTGGCCGTGTCCACTCAGGCCTCAAGGATGGTCTTAACCCTAATGCCCTGGAAGGAGTTCAGTTTGTTAGCTGAGAGCAGCATTCATCAAATACCAGTGAAAGATACCTCAAGTGGAAGGACAATTACCGGTCACTTGATTTTCTTAGAGTCCTCAAGAGCTTCTTAGGTGTCTAACCTACATTATATGCAGCTGTTTTCCAAACCTCTGTTTTACTAGGAGTGCAAGTTCCCATTTGTAATTCAAAGATAACGTCTTTGCTTAGCAAAGACTTCTCATTGATATGCAGATTGAAGAAGCAGCCTGTCATTAGGAGTCTCAAGCTGTGGAATCAACCAGAGGTCCGCAGAGTAATGGCACCATTGGGCCTTTCATGGCTGTGGGGCTTTGATTTGCTACCAACAAGTCGCTCGGGTTTAGGTTTAGCTGTTAACCTCATTTAGCATTAAAAAGCAGAGTGGTCTCCAATAAGTGTTTTTAATGCGGAAGTGAAGGCCTTAGCACCAAGTTAAAGTCTTTCATTAAATGTTTATAATACAAGATCACTTGTAAAATTTCAGTGACTGATTCCTTCTTTCACATAGTCAACATTTACTGAGTGCTCATTTTGAAGTGGCAGGAATACACAAATCATCCAGAAAGAGTCTCTATTCTCATGAAGCTTATATTCTAGTTGGCACACAATAGACAAATGCATAATTAATAAAGGCATCACTGGCAAGTCATGATAAATGATGGAGTGAAAATACTCCCACGTGGTGTAGGATGAGTTTGGAGAGAATGATGGTGTCATGATGTTTGTCCATTCAGCCTAATCTCTTTGAGCGCCGGAACAGACAGGACCATGTTTTGATGAAAGAACAATAACACTCTTTGAGACAGGATGGGAATATTTCTCCTTTATGGTGGAGAAGCACCAAGGTAGACAGTGCAGAGCTGTTACTGTTACACTAATGTACTAAGTGCGTTGTGTCTTTATGGTGTTCGGTCTGTGGGGTCTGTAATCAGAAGGAATAACTTGCCACCTTAAATCACACATTACAGCAAGAAGGAGAGAAAGATGAAAACCTGCTTAGGTTATGACCAAAGGGAAGGGGCCCTCTACCTTCTGAAGTTTCCCTGAAGTGGACAGACCATTGGCAGATTGATGGTAGAAGACACACAGATTTATCTCACTGTACTTCGATCTGGGAGACTTCAGATTGCAGACCCACAGACCAGGGTAAAATCCAGTTTAATGTTTAGATAAATAAATCTTAGCTCCATAGAAATATGATTTAAAAAATCAGGGCGTTACCTAGTGCTAACAGATGGAGAGTGAAAAGGCCAACAAAGTCTATGCAGACTCTCCTTGGCTTGTCTATAAGCTTTCCTTCCTTCAGGGAGACGGCAAGTCCCTTCTTGGAATGGGGGTCTCATGACGTACTGTCGCACAAAGCGCATCAGAGAATTTCATTATGGGCGATGATGAAATTCTGTGTATGTACACAGAAGCCCGGGGCAAGTTAGAGCGGCATATGCAGGCTTTGTGGCTGGCTTTGTGGAAAAGGGTTTTGGTTTCTGCAACTTGACCCAGGGGAGAAGGAAGGTGAGACCACACAGAGCGGAGTCAGAGACAGACTCTGAGGCTTTCACTTTGAGGTCTCTCTTCTGAGACACAACAACCGCAGTGCTGGACATCGCGTAGAAGTTCGTCTTGTACCTTCTTGTCTGGAATCGCCGTATTTGCACACTTGAATATGAGCTGCTGAGACTACTCTGTGCTTACTGTGATCATCACGTCTTTGGTAACCATAGGGCTGGAAGGAGCTGGGCAGTGCTGTGGACAGAGGAAGGGAGGCAGAGGTG
The DNA here is from genome assembly GCA_004026905.1 of Hystrix cristata. Classification (NCBI taxonomy): domain Eukaryota; kingdom Metazoa; phylum Chordata; class Mammalia; order Rodentia; family Hystricidae; genus Hystrix; species Hystrix cristata. Next base: position 10,113 of record PVJO010030668.1, on the reverse strand, counting down.
AGAGGGTGGCAAGTGTGTGTCACACGTGCTAGAGGGCACACTAGGGAGCAGGGATCCTGATGGTGTCCGGGGGGGTCATGAAGGGTGTGCAAGGCTGTGGGTAACCCTTTGAGCTTGCTCTTAGGGGGACAGAGAAGTCACTGCATGTTTTGAGGAAGGAAGTACCATGATTTGACCTACATTTTCAGAAGAAAGCATTTCTCTTATGAATTACTTTTTAAAGTAGAAAAAATTAAAATTGAAATGAAGATGAAGTTTGTTCCCAGATATCAATGTGTCATTATATAAATTACCATTTTCTAGGGACTTCAGAAGTTCCATTTGTCTCCCATAAATGAAGAGTCGATTTGCTAATTGGTTTACTGAAACTGGAGCTAATGATCATGTATCTGTCAGGAACCACGCAGATCCCAGGAGTGCAGCGTACATGGAAGCTGCTGCAGTTCTGTGAATGCTGGTGGAGGCCATGAGGCTCCTGGACCAGGAGAAGGAGACTGTATAACTCAGAGCGGGCGATAACCAGACTTATTATCATTCTTGTGCGAGTTTGCTGAGCTCCAGACACACAGGGCTGCGCAGAGAGGACTGACTGATGTTTCTGAGCCCAGCGGGTCCCTTGCAGAGAAGGGGCCTTCGTTTAGGGAAAACGCTTCGTTTCCAAGGAGTGTTCAAGGTTGTTCCTGCCAGGGGTGCTCTTGAAATCGCAGACCGGAACAGCAGAGGAGACAGCGCCTGCAAACGACACAGGCTGTAAACGCAATTTCAGTTCCATCATTTGAAAGTATTTCTACAAGATATGCCAATCCTATTATTTATAAATGTCCATTTTAGTCAGAAAAATAGCTGCTTGCACTATTTAAGAAATAAGTAGGAAATGCTGTTTGTATTGACATTTGAAATGTTAAGATACCTTGGAAGCATTGAGAATTGTTTGTACTATGCCAAACACAAGCTTCCTAATATGATTTCTACAAATCGGTGAGTTGGAACACCTTAAATTTTCAAAAAGCAGTTAGACAGAACAGCTGCTCCAATTCTACTCACACAGAACCCTTCGGACACCAAGTGCCTGCGTTTTTTCCACACCAAGCATCTCTCTGTGTGCGCCAACGGATGTCCTAAAATTTAATTCAGTTTGGACTTGAACATCCAGAGTCAGTGCGTGTTCCACACATTGAGGGCCGGGTCCCCCATAATGCTGCTGTTTCAGACACCAGTCGTAAGTCCTAAGTTTTCACGCGTCCTTCTGACTGCCTAGCTATACAGCAGGGTCTACGCGATGCCTTCTTCAACTTTAATAATTTGTCATGATGGCACAAAGAGCTGACAGACTTCTGCTAGTACAGCACGAGCTTTTCATAAAAGGTCCAACTTGGAAACTGCTAAGTGGAAGAGACGCTCAGGATAAAGTTCAGGGAAATGGGTGGGAGTGTCCAAGGCCCTCTTGAGGCACCACCCGCCTGGAACCTTGAGGCGGTCGCTGAGGCAGTAGTTCTTCCTGCCTCTCTGTTTGGGGTTTAGAGCTGGCACCACCTAGTCATAGCTGATCAAATCATTGGCCAGTTGTTGTTAAACTGATCCAGAGACTCCGTCTGTTCTCCACAGGCCCAGGCAGGGCTAAAAATCTTGCCTTCTAATCTCATATTGGTTTTTCGTGGTACTTTGTCCTCTAAGGGTGACCTCGTTGCCATGACTTAAGTATGACTGAAAGGGGTTTACCGTGCATGGCGACAGGCACTTCTCTCACCCCACCATTTTTAAGAGCTCAGTGTCTAGATCTGGGACGAGAACCCCAACATAAAGGCAGAGCTGTGGCTTCTCTTGGCCTGCATGCTGCTGTTCGTAAAGGGACTTTCACATCAAGTGATGTCTGTCTGTGTGTTATAATTATAATTTTACAGTTGCGTTGCTATAGCAATACGTAGGGATGAAAATATACAAAACCACTAATCCTAAGATTCTTCTTTTTTTTCTTTTCGAAATGCAGTAGGGATGTCTCTAATGTCTTTACTAATTTCCTACAAAACATTAGTTCAAAAGACATAGTTGTTTATATACTTATATATTTATTATAGGTAGATAAAATTCTGATTTTACTATAAGTGTGTATTACTTGATAGTATTCTTTCTTCTGTGATGCATATCAGTTAATGATTTTTTAAAAATATCTGATGTATCTGATATATACCTTCCTTGCTTTTAAATAGAAATACAAATCAAGTGAGATTTATTTCAGGTATGCTAAGCTGTTTTAATATTTGAAAATCAATCATGGTAAGACATTAACTAGATTAAGCGGTTAAAAGCTGGGTGTGGTGGCACATGTTTATAATTTCATCACTTGGAGGGCTGAGGCAGGAGACACACCAAGAATTCAAGGACTGCCTGGGTTACATAGTGAATTCAAGGCCAGCCTGAACCACACAGGGAAACCCGGTCTCAGAAAATCAAAGAGGAAAAAAGAAGCTTAATCATAATCATAGTTATATAAAATTACATAGCAAAGTCATTTGGAAAAAATTAAAAACTTGTTTATAATGAAAACTCTCAGTATGCTAGGAACACAGAGGGCTTTCTTGACGCTCATAAAAGAGCATTTAAAACCCTGCTAGTTAGCCTCCTTAGTGGCGGGTGGCTCAGTGACTTCCTTCAAGGTCGTGAGAAGGCCAAGATATCTGCTTTTATCACTGCTATTGAACATAGTGCTGACAGTTCTAGTCTACTTCAGGACAACTGGAAAAAAAAAAAAAGAAAGGAAAAATAGAAAGAGGAAAAGAAAGGCATATAGACTAGAAATTAAGTGGTAAAAGAGTTTATTTTTGTAGGTGATGTGATTGTGTACTTAGAAAGCCTTAAGAGATTTAACAACACTGAAACAGCTTTCTAGAATTAATATCTTCAGAAATGTCACAGGACAAAATGTTATGAAAAATAAATACATGTATAAAAATCACTCACATTTCTATATAGTACCAAGGAATAAATGCAAGCAGAATTAAAAGTACAATCCCTTTTAAATTTCTCCAAGAAAAATAAAGCATGCATCAGATCTATGTAAGAAAACCTAAACAATTTGAGAGACATACTACATTCATGGATCAGAAAACCTATATTCTCAGATGGCAACTCTTTTCAAATTATAAACAAGTTTACTGCAATTCCTAATAAAATCATAGCAACTTTTTGTATAGACAGACAGCTTATTTTAAAACTAATCCAAACGTTTACATGAAAAGTTAAGGATCCTAGAATAGTCAAAACCATTTTGAAAAAGAAAATGCAAAGAATCACTCTTTCTGATGTTGAGGGTATTATTCAGCTGCAGTGATCAAGACGTGTAGGACTGGTGGGGTTGATGCACAGGTCAGTAAAACAGAAAAAAGAATCCAGAAACAGATCTACACAAATATGTCTTGTCTGATTTCTGGCAAAGAGCAAGAGCAATTCAATGGGAAAATGATAGCGTTCCCCAAATATGGGGATAGACCAATTGGACATCTAAAACAAAAAAGGTGAATTATGACCTGCATTTATATCTTCTATAGACCTCATACCTTAACTCAAAGCATGTTCCAAACTTAAAACAAAACTGTACAACTTCTAGAAAACAACAAAATAAAATTTCATTATTACCTAAAACTAGATAAAATTTGATTGGATATCACAATTACGATCCATAGAGAAAAAATTTGATAAATTTTAGAAGTAAATATATACATATTCTGGCTGGGGATTTAGCTCAGTGGTTAGAGTGCTTGCCTACCAAGTGCAAGGTCCAGAGTTCAAACCCCAGTGCACGTTCACACACACAAATATATATATATATACATATATATATATATATATATATTTTTTTTTTCCCTGCAAAAGACTCTTAACAAAGCAAAAGGAGGATGGGGGTGTAGATCAGTGGTAGAGCACTTGCTTAGCATGTATGAGGCCCTGGGTTTGATTCCCAACATTGGGAAGAGAAAGAAAAGAAAAAAGAAAAAAAGAAAAAAGATAAAAAGTCACAGACTAGGAGAAATATTAGCAAAAATTCTGAAAACCCAATGGTAAAAAAATCTAACTAGAAAATGTGAAAAGCATATATATATATATATACACATATATATGTGAGTGCATATTTTATGCATATATATGTGCTTCACCGAAGAGGATATATGAAGGACAGATATGTAAAAGCATGTGAAGGTCTAGAGCCTTTTTTTTTTTTTTTGGTCCTGGGGATCGAACTCAGGGCCTTGTGCTTGCTGGGCAAGCATTCTAACCACTGAGCTAAATCCCCAGCCCAAGTGAAGGTCTAGCAAGCTTCGTCATGCACACGTTGCTGGGAGGCGTGCAAAATGGTACCGCGGCTCTCAGATGGGGGCTTCGGCGAGTAACACGAGCTCGTCTCTCAGCCAGAGCACCGCACTCTCAGGCGTGTCCCCAGCGAGCAGAGGCCGAGCCCCACGTGGGACCCTGAGCGGGGATGTTCACAGCAGCTTTTCTCCTAATAGCCTCAACCTGGAAACTATTCGAATGTCCGTGTGCAAATGGCTGAACAAGCTTTAGTACAGCCAAAGCTTGGAAAACTCCCGAGAAGCAAAGAGAACACACTACTGATGCACGCAGCGACTCGGGTGAGCCTCAGAGAAACTATGAAAGTGGAAAAACGCTGCGCCTGCGCGGTTACCTCCATGTGACGTTGGGGATCTAACGTGAGCGAAGAGCTGGAGAGCGGACTGGCGAGGGGCAGTCGGTCGAGGCTGGGGATGAGTGTTCTGGGGTACACATGAAGCTTAGTCCTTTATGTCTGGTTGATTCCTGACTATGAGTCTTAGTATATTTTATTTTTCAAAAAAAGGTTAAATGTATATTAGTGGTGGCTAGGATTATTGTAAGTTCTTTTATTTAAAGTTTGTTATTGATGAAAACATGCCTAATACACTCTGATTAGCATAAGGAAGAAAATACATGCAGCATGTATACACACATATATACATATACACCCTGTTTTGAATTCTGGAGAATAACTGAGTTTTTGAAAATAAATTTAACAGTGTGTTATGTGTATGCACAAAATTAGAGGACATTCCGAATGGTTCAAGATAGGTACTTCAGGAGCATGACATAGGTTTTTTTTGTACTTCTTTCATTATGCGTTGCTTTCATATTCCGAATTTGTATGTCTTAGTAACACCATCTTAATCAGAAAAAGAAATCTAGTAAGAAGACCTAAAGAGAAGTCTGGCATCTTCACCCACACTCCAAGCACGATGGCCTTTCCTTACTGAAGAAAAGGTGCCGGGGATGACACACTGGCGCCTGGGCAGCAGGCAGATGGGCCGCCCAGTCCTGCCAGGGTCCCAGCCTTGACTGCTGTGTCTGCAGATGCCAAATGCCCTTATGCACACATTTCCCTTTAAGTTCACCTGGCACTCCGCTAAGTTGGGAATTATAGAAATAAAGAACAAAAAAAAGACAGATGATAGGAAACATAGATCTTTTGCAAATAGGGAGGGGATCAAGAGATGGAGGGAGGACAGGAGCAGGGCACATAAAGTGACGTGGCATGTACTGGACCAGCTCCACACGATGAGTGCCATCATGATGTGCTGCAAAGATGGACTAAAAAGAAAAAGAATTTAAAAGAAAAGTAAGACAAAATCATGTGTGAGGAAGGATTAGCTGACTTGGAGAACTAATGGCCTAGAAAGGAAAGAAGGAAGGTGTTGAAAGTGAGCTCTGTGAATTCTGAGACCCAGCCACCCCTGTCCTGGTGTGAACCTCTGTCCTCTGGCGGAGGCCAGTGAGACTCCATCCACGGTGAGCTGTGTGGCGCCTCGCCTGCTCCATCACCCCATGCCAGGGGTCTAGGCCCTTGGCAGCTCCCTTCGTGTGTCCCTGCAGGTGCAGGGTGCTCCTGTGGCCTTGGCTAACACTCCAGAGGCTGGGTGCCCTGCGGCTGCCCTAGAGCCCTTGTTAATGTGTAGGGAGATGCTACTGTGGCACAGAGTCGTCCTCACCTGTTGTGTCACCGCAGCTATTGATGCTCACAGTTGGGACTGTGCAGATCTGCGGCGTATAGGACAGGCTGCAGAGGCAACTCATTTCCATGGCGTGTGCTCTCCTTAGGCCCTCAGTAGCATCCCGTCTTGCCTATGAAGTTGGGAGAGGCTCTTCTGAAATGCCTTGTCAATCCCCCTGTCACTCTGGCCAAAAGTCCCTACAGCAATTTCTGACTTCAGTGAGAAGAGGATGTCTCTCCCGGCTCGCGTGGCTGGGAAAATCTCCTTGTCCGCTAACTGTTCTATGATAAACCAACACCTCTCAGCAGGAAGGAGTATTGCGGCCCCTCTGCGTCATGGATGTATCATGTTCTCTGCTGTGGAAAGACCAAATTAACTTTAATTGAAAACTTAGCTCTGCTCATATATCAGGTTACTTTAGGGACAAAGAAAATGTTTGTGTTTTAAAGAGAAATTTTGGTGATCAAAATGTTTTTCTGAAAGAGGATGTTTAAAATTGCCAGTGAAATCACTGTAAAATTTCCTAGGGAAACTTAAAAAATTAGCCTGTGCAAAGTATTATAGACTCAGGAATCTCAAGGACAATCAACTGGGGAGAAAATACCAACTATTCTCATATTGGAAGAAATATAAGCTTCAAGTGGCTGTAAGTTACAGAAAAAGTAAACAATCTATATGCCTGTATTGGTATACGTATGTGGGCCTATGTGCATACACATCCGCACACAAGTATATGTACATCCATATGCATATGCACATGTACATACATGCATATGCATACACAAGCATGCAAACACACATGCACATACACTCACCCACACGCGTGTGCTAACATGAATATGCACACACATGCCTGACACATACATGTGTGTACACAGTCATTCACATTCAGGCGTGTACATGTCATATCATTCAGCCTCATGGTGACTGCCTCATTTGACCAATGGGGAAATTGGAACCTGCTGCAGTCACAGAGAAGACTGGAGGCAGAATCGGGCCCCTAACAGAGATTTTCTCGACCCCAGAAATGGAAGAGGTTTAAAATACCTGGTACCCTTTTTTTCCTGGTCCATGTAAAGTGGGATTCCTGTTTCCTTTCGTTTTGATTTGAGCACTGCTTTCTTTGCAGCGTATTTCCTTTCTTATATTCGTAGAGTTTCTGTATCACATCCTTTAATTTAGTAATTTCTTATTTTTGATCCTTTGCTCCTGTCTCTTAGGAATCCCTAGGTTTCTATTGGTTGTTCTAGTGTGACACTATTTTCACTTTTTTTTTTTTTAGTTATGCTTTATTTTGTTTTTCTTTCTCTTTGACTCCTGCTATTTTCTCTTCCTGCTGCCTTTTGTTATCCCTATCCCTGGCCCCTGCTTTCTCCCTCCTGCTCCTATTCCAAGTTACCTTGATTTGTCTGTATCTTTCCTTTAATTTTATTTTGTTCATGCTATTTCTGCCCTTTCTTTTCCATTCGTTCTCTTAATTCACCCCGTGATGTATTTCCTTGCAACATTTTTCTCTCACTGCAACCAGTTTCAACTCTCTGTTCTTCCCTGACTTAGAAATGATGCCGCAGAGAATGGAAACCAAAGGAAATGTTTCTATCATGGGCATCTGCCTTCCTGTTTAATTGTATTGGCCAATGTAATGGCTAAAATCATATTCATGCTTGTGTATGTAATCTTGCTCCCAAAATGCGTCCGAGATGTGCCCTGAGATTTGGGAAGGTGGGGAATTTTTGTGGTGAGTGGACACATAGGGCCCCACTTCCAAGCTCTGCAATAGTCTTGCCTGCCTGGAGACCTGCGCTGGAGGCCCCGTGGCTCTGTCTTCCGTGCGATGAGGAGGAGTCCTTGCTGCCAATAGCTGGACTGTGGATTGGGAAAGCTGATCAAAAGACAAACCCTGACCTGTTGTTCCCCACCTGGTGGGGACAGGGAGATTTCGGCTCCTTCAGAGAGGACTGGAGGTGGGTGGCAGTGTGCAGGCTGCAGCTGTGGTAGCAATTTGCAGCCTTCATCTGCAGATGTTTATCTGAGTTAACTAGAGGAAAGCGGGCTCCAGAGGAGAGTTGCGAGGACCAGGTGCCCGGATGCTAGGACTGGTCTGCTCCACTGAGGCAGAGCAAGAGTGAGCAGTCAAACTAAGAAAAGTTCAGCCCCTCAAGTCCCCTGCCCTGCTGAGAGTGTGTTAGTGCACACTGAAGGGTGTGTGTTAGTGTGCATGGCAGGACGGGACAAGGCAGATAAGACCACGCAGAGTGATACAGCCCATATTCCAGACCTGAGACTTGAGATCGGCGACTCCCTCTCTGTCTCCTTGGATACGCAGACAGATACCCTGCTGCACATTGCCACTGACATTTCCGAACCTTCTGACATGGAACAGGAAACTGAAATTAGGGTCCTTGGAGTTGAGTGCTAAGAAGACCTTAAACTTGACTGACGATGGACTTAAACTTGGGAAAGAAGCACTTGTATTTCCCAGATAGATAAGCGGGAATCTCACTCCCCAGGCCCTTGCCGGCCGAGACCTCTTGGTGCTTCCAGCAGCAACCTCTTCCCAGGTCTCCGGTCCTTCTGTCTCATCTATTCCCGAGCATTCTCAGAACTGCCTGAGAAAGTTCAGGAAACATTGCTCTGCTGAACAACGGCAGGCCAAACACGGGACCATGAATGCTCACAGGTCTTTGGAAAGGTACTTTTCTAAGTTTATAAAGTATTTGTAAACAACATCGAATTGTCTCATATTCAAAATGGTTATCTGCCTGACATATTCATAGTGGATTAATTTATGCTTTTTATTTGGCTCCGGATGGATAAACAGAATAGAATTAGAATTATACAAGTAAATGTTATTTCAAACCCTCCAGTAGCAGGAAATAGCTTTATAACAGAATTACATAACAGCTGCTCCCGCTGCCAGTGACCAGAATGGCAAGGTTTTCTTTTGATTCCCTTGTAACTGCACGGGGCTATTTAGCTGCACTGTCTTCAGAGACTTCCAGCAAAGAGGTACAGAGCTAAAGGACACTGGGGCGTCACAGGAATAAATAAAAGATACGTTGGAATCTAAGTGCAATTTCCTACTCTCCTATGAAATCAACTTTGGAGTCTCTGGCACTATTAGAAATGCAAATAAAATAATTAATAGAATCGGGGCACTGAGGCTTCTCGATGCTCCTCCAGTATTCATGTGCATCCTGAGCAATGAGATTCTAAGTTCCGGCTGAGCCCTGAGGTTTCCTGGGTCTGGGGCCCCCTGCTGGTGCTGATAGTGATAGCTCCTGAGCCACTCTCAGCTCCAGGTCTACACTGCGGATTGTGTTTGTCAACCCTGGTCGGTGTCGCCTGGCCCGCTGTGAGTCTGTAGATGTGTGAGATGATCCTTGACCTGGGAGCTTGTGATTTTCGTCAGCCACCGAACCGTCCAAACCTGTCCTTGTTCCACCCCACTGCAGTCACCTTGAGGCAAGAGCTGTGTCTCCTTCATTTTCTTGACTCTTCGAATATTAAGTAATGTGCCTTAAAGTTGGGCTCAGAAAATATGTTTGACCTGATCTGCATGCGCATTTATTAAAACTCACCAAACATATTGCCACTCGCTCTTACCGATTTGTCTGATTAGATTCTGAGTTCAAAGACCTGACTCATTCGATGTGTAAGGAGGCAGCTCCAATATTTCATAAGCAGGCTTTGGAAGTTTTGAAGAAAAACCAAGAGGAATCCAGGTATGGAAACTGGGAAGGCTCCCATCGGCTGGACGTGATTTTCTCTTTTAAATGAGGAGAGAATGCAGAACACAATTCAGAGTCTCCAGATCACTGCACAGAACTCTTTACAGACAGAACGCAGGTAACCAGTGCGCCAGCCTTCTGCCGCCTCGTGCATGGGGCACAGGTGAAACAGGTCCGAAACCTGAGCTGAAATGGTCTTGGGAACACAAGATTCCAAGGTCCACATTTGTGGGCGGACACCGGGAGACATCACAGGATCCGCTCACCGCTAATGATCCGCACACATCCTCCGAACTCACTAACTAACTTTTTCAGAGAAAAATAAAATGGGCACTTTGTTGTTTTTATCAGGTATCACCCAGAACCCT
>PVJO010030667.1:0-15235 GCA_004026905.1 Hystrix cristata | reverse complement strand
TGGTGCACCTAAATACATAAAACTAGTATTAAGGGACATGAAAGATCAAATAAACACTAACACAATTATAATGGGAGACTTCAACACCCCACTCTCACAAAGAGACAGATCAACTAGACAGAAAATTAACAAAGAAATATCAGAACTGAATCAACTCTGTGAACAAATGGACTTAGCAGATGTCTACAGAGTGTTCCACATCACAACAGCAGAATACACATTCTTCTCAGCTGCATATGGGTCGTTTTCCAAAATAGACCACATAATAGCCCATAAAGAATACTTAAGTAAATGTAAGGGAATTGAAATTATCCCATGCATACTATCGGATCATAGTGCAATGAAACTAGAATTCAATGGCAATAAAAACCAAAAAAGTCACATAAACACTTGTAGGGGTATTTTGATGGAGTTTTATGCGTCTTTTATGTAGAGTATGATGTCACCTGCAAATAATGATGAATTTTTCCTCTCCTATACATATCCCATTTACTTCTTTCTCTTACCGAATTGCTCTGGCTATTTTTAAAGTGGCGATAGTGGATACCTTTGTCTTGTTTCCAATTTTAGAGAGCAAGCTTTCAGGTTTTCCCCATTTAATATGACAGTGGGAGTAGATATGTCATAAATAGCTTTTATGAGGTTGAGATAAGGTCCTTCTCTACCTATCTTCTTTAGGATTATTATTATTATTTTTTTATCGTGAATGGATGTTGGATTTGTCAAAGGCTTTTTTCTGTGTCAATGGAGATGATTATGTGATTTTTGGCCATCCTTCTATGTAGTGTTTTACATTTATTGATTTTTAGTATGCTGAACCATCCTCGTATCCCTGGTATGAGCCCTACTAGGTTATGATGTATGATTGTTCAATGATTTGCTGGGTTCTGTTTGTCAGTATCTTGCTGATGATTTTTGTGTCTATGTTCATTAAAAAAATTGGTCTATACTTCTCTTTTTCAATTGGATTATATCTGGCTTTGGAATCAGGGTAATACTAGCAATGCCTTTGGGACCACTCCTTCTCTTTCAATTTCATTAAAGAGTTTGAGCAGTATTGACATTAGATCTTCCCTGATATTCTTGTAGAATTCAGTGGTAAATCCACTGGGTCCTGGACTTTTCTTTGTAGATTTAAAAAAAATTACTGCTTAAATTTCATTGCCTGTTATTGGATTATTCAAGGCTTTTATATCTTCTTAGTTCAGTTTTGGTAATTCATATGTGTTTGGGAATCTATCCATTTCTTTTTGAATTCTCCAATTTTTTGGAGTACAGATTTTTTGAAGTAGTTGCTAATCATCTTCTTGATTTCAGTGGTGTTTGTTGGGATTTCACCTTTTTCATTTCTGGTTGCAATGATTTGGGTCTTTTCTGTCCTTTTTTTTTGGTAAGATTGGGTAAAAGTTTGTCTATTTTGTTAATTCTTTCCAAAAACCAGTGCTTTGACATATTTATTCTTTGTATATTTTTTAGTCTCAATTTCACTAATTTCCGTTCCAATTTTTATGATTTCTTTTCTTGTATTAGCTTTGGATATAGATTGTTCTTTTTTTTCTAGAAACTTTAGATGCATAATTAGGTTATTTATTCGGACTTTTTCTGTATTTATGACGTAGGCATTCACAGCTATAAATTTCCCTCTTAGGACTGATGTTGTTTCCCATACTTTCCGTATTTTGTATTGGCATTATCATTTGATTCTAGGAACTACTCCATTTATTCCCCTTGATTTCTTCTGTGAGCCAGTGATCATTCAAGAATATATTGTTTAATTTCCATATGTTTGCATAATTTCGGTTTTGTTCCTTCAGTGTTGATTTCTAGTTTCATTGCACTGTGATTATATAATATGGATAGGATAGTTTTGATTCTTTTCCATTTATTTAAGCATGCTTTATTGGCTAGTATGTGATCTACTTTGGAGAAAGTTCCATGTGCTGCTAAGAATGTGTTTTCTTTTTTTGTTGGGTGGAACACTCTATACATATCTAGTAGGACCATTTGCTCTAAAATTTGGCTCAGCTCTGATATTTCTTTGTTGATTTTTATGTCTTGTTGATGTGCCTGTTTGTAACCGTGGGGTAATGTAATTGTGTAGATGTTTATCTGATTTTTTATTTATCCAGTAGTGTTTGTTTTATGAAGTTGGGTGTGCTGCTATTCATGCATATATGTCTCTAATTGTTATCTCTTCCTGTTGATTTGTTCTCTTAACCAATATGTAGTGATCTTCTTTGCCTCTTCTGATCAGTTTTGGCTTGAAGTCCACTTTGTCTGAAAATAGGATAGCTACTTCTGCTTGTTTTGAGATTCCTGTAGCATAAAGTATTGTTTTCCATCATTTGATTTTTAAGATCATAAATTTATTTTTGGGTTAAATTTTTTTTCTTGTATATAGCATATGATTCCTTAGATTTTGTTTCTTGATCCATTATGCCAATCTGTACCTTTTCACTGGGACACTGAGACCATTCACTATGAGAATTATAACTGAAAGATACTGACTTGTTCTGCTTCACATTATTTTCCTTTTGCTGATTCCTCTTTTTCTCCCTTTTGCTTAACAGCTCACTCTGTCGGATGTGGTCATTCTATTAGACCTTCTGGTGGTATAAGCTTCATTGTCTCTTTATAGGATATCCTTGAGAATTTTTTGGAATTCTGATTTGGTGGTTATGAATTTCTTATAGTGCTCTTTGTCATAGAACGACCTTGTTTCTTCACCAATTTTGAAAGATAATTTTGCAGGATATATCAATTTGGGTTGGAATTTGTTTTCTTTTAGACCTTGTAACACTTCATTCTAAGCTATCTGGCCTTTAAGGTTTATATTGAAAAGTCTGCTATAATTCTAATGGGTTTACCTTTATAAGTGGTACATTACTTTTCTGTAACAGCTTTTAAGATTCTGGCCTTGTGTTGGACTTCTGGGATTTTGACGATGATGTGTTGTAGGGAGGTTCTTTTCTGGTCATGGCTATTTGGAGTTCTACATGCCTCACTTATCTGTATATTAATTTCTTTCCCCATATTTGGAAAATTTTTTTGCTATTATTTCTGTAAACAGGTTTTTATGCCATTTTTATGCCATCTGATTTTTCACCAAGTCCAATTAATCTCAGATTAGTCGTCTTTGTTTTATCTATCAGCTTTTGGGTCCATTTTTCATGTTCTCTTGTTATTTTCAAGGTATTTCTAAGTCACTGCTCACTGACATCAGCCCTTTCTTTTAATTTTGATATTCTAGCCTTACATGGATCACTTGCTGCCCATACTTTGAATAGAATGTTTATTCTCCTGGACACTGTTTTTTTGCTAAACTGGTTATTTCTGTTTTGTATAATTTTGTTTAGCTCAGCTAACATTCTATTAGTGTGTTCTGTAAACTTGCCAAATGTTTTGTTTATTAAGCCCATCATCTATTTAGTCATGTCTTCTTTGAGCTTGCTGAACACCTTATTGATATGTCACTTATCTCCTTTTCTATTATTTCAAATAATTCACTTGTGGGGCTTTGATTTCCTCCTTCTCTATGCTTCATGAATCAGGTTTGGAGGAGTTGGGAGATTTTGGAGGCATTTTATTTCCTTGTCTTCTCATATTTCGTGTGGATGCGTGTGTGTGTGTGTGTGTGTGTGTGCGCACGTGCTGAGGTTTGTTGGTTGATTACAGTGGAAACACTTTGTTGCTAGTATGGAGACCTCTTTAGTTAGTCTGCTAAAGAGATGCTTCGCAAAAAAAAAAAAAAAGAGATGCTTCTCAGCGATGCACTCTGGGCATGGCTAACTGTAGGCCTTTTCCTCTGTTCCAAGATACAACTACCTCTGTTAATTTGGCAGGGGAAACTGCAGTTTAATTGGCTCAGCATACAGTTCTCTGGGAATGGACTGCAGTATTATTAATGATGGAAAGAAAATCCAGAGATTGGCATACACAGAAAACAAATTAACGCCAACGACTATGTAACCCTGGCAAATAGCAATAAATTTAACAGCAATAATAGCATTGAAGACAACCTGGATATTGACATTCCTAAGAACCAAAACTGTACCACCCTTAATCATAGACAAGGCAATCTGTAATTATAGCATAAACACTAAGAAAAATACAGTATCCACCTACAGTAAATATCTACTAAATTCAACAACTATGCTGGCACTAACAATTTAAAACAATTTAAAAGCATTCAAACATAATAGCATAGAGTTAAATAAAGATCAATAAAGATCAATAAAATTTAATAGTTATACTAGTAAACAGAGTGGGTGGGAAATGGGAGAATAAAAGTAAAACATAGTAAGTCAATGGAAAATGAGAAGGAGAGAAAATGAGATAGAAGATCCTTTTAATGAATAAAAGGAAATTAATGACATTATATAGCAAGTTGCAAAAAAGAACAAAAAGGAAAAAATGAACAACAGAAAAAGCAGCAACTGAAATAAAGGCAAAAGGGAAAAAAAGTTAAAAGGAGAAAGAAAGACAAAAAAATACACACTCCTCCCCAAACCAATAAAGGAAATAGAAAAAGAGGAAGAAAATAGAGTCAAAAAATTTCTCTGTAATTTTGAATGAGTGGTTTCTCCAGGATGTGCATTCTTGGAATCCAGCAAGTCACAGTTTTCTCTGCTTAGCTTTATGGCCTGTGAGTTGGTGAGGTGCACCCCTGCTCCAGTGGACCCGCTGTCCACACACCTCAGAGTATGGCAACCATTCAAGCCAAGCTGTGTCCTTGCTCACATTGATAGATGGGTAAAGCAGTCAAACCACTGGTGTCTGGTGGATGTCGGTAGTGGGGCAGGGGCTCGAGTATTCTGCTGGACTTAGTGCCAGCACTTTTAGATCTAGCTGCCTCTGCAAGTCACATTCTCCACCCTTCCTTCTCACCACAGAGGGTGGGAGTCCTGTGTTCTTCCCCTCCTGTGCTTAGACTTCTCAGGGGCTCTCTGTCTAGCTTGCTCCCTCCCTGAAGTTGTCTCTTGTGACTATCTCTTGACCTGTCACTATGGTAGGGAAATGTGGAAACCCTGAAGTGAAAGTGTTCTGTAATTGTTCTGTGGATCATTCTTAAATAATTAACCCCTTCCCAAAATGACTCCTGGTTAAACTCTTCCCAGTACGGCAGGCGCTGCACTGGATTTCTTCTCCAGCTCTATCCTGCCATGAAGGAGTCACTTTCGGAGTAAAACTCACACTGTTTTTGTAGTTTATATTAACTATGGGCTTTTCTTGGGGCTAGCACTGTCAGCGTGATCCATTATTTCTCACTGGACCTGCAGATCCTCTGGGCTTACCTTCTTTCTTGGAGCACTGGACTTGTCCACGATCAGGTTGGTTGATTGGTTGGCTGGTGCCTCTGCTGCCCAAAGGAAAACAAAATGCAGAGCAGGCATGGAGTTGGTGTGTGGCTGTGGCCAGAGTATGAAATTCAAAATTATAGAGTTGGCTGGGGGTGCGTGCAGCTCTGTCTGTGCATGAGGCTCTGTCTGCAAGTACTCTGCTTTCAATTATTTTAGATAAATACCCAGAAATGGAATTGCTGAATCGTATGGTAGTTTTATTTTTAACTTTTTGAGGAGCATCCATACTGTTTTCTGTGGTGGCTCTACCATTTTACAGTTCCACCAACAATTCACAAGACATTAAATTTCCTCATCCATGTCCTTTCCAACACTTCATAGAGTGTTCCTTTCTTATTTTTATTTATTTTGTTTTTGGAAGAAGTCATACTGGTGTGTGTAATGTGATACCATGATGTGTTTCAGATTTGCATTTATCTGATGTTGCTTAACTTTTCATGTGCTTCTTACACATTTGTGTATTATCTTTGAAGAAATATCTAGTCAAGCATCACGCCTATTTTTTAATTGGGTTATTTGACTTTTTAGTTGTAGAAGTTCTTTTTATATTCTGGATGTTTGCCTCTTGTTAGATATATAATTTGCAACTCTGTTCTCCAATTCTTTAGATTTCCCCTTCACTATATTGATTGTGTTCTTTGATATGCAAAATTTTTAAGTTTAATGTGGTCCTAATCATATTTAGCTTTGTAATAAACTGCCATAATCTTTTTCAGAGTGAGTGGACCATTTGGCATCCTCACCAGCAATATATGAATGATTTTGTTTCTCAGCATTCTTACCAGCATTTATGTTATAATTATTTATTACTGTAGTCATTCCGATAGATGTGTGGTAATCTTGTTGTGGCTTTAATTTTATGTTCCTTTAATGTCCACTCATTTTGAACATATTTTTTATGTGCTTATTTGTCACTTGTATATCTTCTCCCATTTCATCTATTCATGTTTTTGTCTGCTTTCTGTTTTCTTTACTGTGGAGTTTTGGGGGTTATTTGTAGACTCTAAGTACTGTACTGGGTCTTTGTGGGTTATGTGGTTTGTTAGCATTTTTTTTTCCTGGGTTATGGCTTGTCTTTTCATCTCTCAACAAAGTCTTTCAGGGGAAACTTTTAAGAATTTCATCAGGTCCAGGTTATCAAAATTCCCTTTGCTTTTGGAGTCAAGTTTAAGAACTCTATTGTACTTTTCCACCACTTTACCTAGAATTTCTTTTTTCGAGAGAGACATCACTCCTCTTATTTCGTGAAAGCTGCTCTGTACATGTGGGAGTAAACAAAGGCATAGCCGATGAGAACACTTCCCTTCCCCAACTAGTGTGATTGGGTCACCGATGGTCCTGTCTCCAAGCTGGAGCAGTCAGAGTTCTCCCAGAGACTTTGCCACAGTCATGACTTTTGCATTAAGTCATTCAATTTGGAGGTAGTTTGTAATTTAGCAAAAGCTAATGGAGAGAATCACATATAGACATAACAATAACAAGCAGCAGGAAAGTGGCCGTCTTGACATTGTTCAAATTCTATGTACCGTCAATTTGATGGTATTTGGAGTCGAGGCCTTCGGTAAGTAATTAGGTTTAGATGAGGTCTTGGAGTGTGGTTCCCATGTTGGGATTAGTGTTCTGTTAGGAGGAGAACGAGACCAGAACTCCTTTATGCTTCTACAGTTAGCTGTAAAGAATGTTTCTTTGTGTATCATCAGCTAAAATGGATTCACATGTCTATTTCTAAACCCATCACTAGCAAAGGGAGTAGAATTGCCATAATTGGCTTGGAAAGGCACCAGGGCCCACACATAGAAGAGTAGACTATCTCCCAAGTGAGGTTATGATGAAAAAATAGAAGATTGTTTTCTTGGTTGAGTCCCATTGGAGGAAAATTATCAGTGAAAGGGCAGTGGGTTTTCCATAGGCATATAATTGGCATAAAAATATGTGACCCCCAGCAATCACATTTTTTGATTATCTTCATTCTCCTCTCCTCCAGCTAAGGCTAATTGGACTAGGGATGCTACACTGTGGAAGAAGGAGGAATCAGTTTCTCTCTGGATATTTGTAATCGAGACTATGTGATAGCATATATGGGAGATAGGGATTGTGTCAGGTACATTGGTTGGGAGGGATGTAGGGAAGTCTGTGCTCCTACATTCAAAAAGGAAATATTTCACAAATGGGAGTGAGAAAAAGGGAGGGAGAGAGAGAGAAAGAGAGAGATATCCAGCTAACATTCTCCATTTTCTACATCTGGGGGCCTGGCTAGATACGTGCACTTGGCTTCATGAGTTACCTCTGTAATTCTCATAGTAATTTCTCTTTCATTTGCTTGAATTAACCCTAATGAGCTTTTGTCACTCACAATAAAAGTGTTTTAAATACTGTTCTTATGAAGAAATGCTCAACCTCATTCATAATAATATAAACGAAAATGGAAATTACACCAAGATACCAATTATCACTTATCAGGTGGGCAAAAATAGAAAAGTCTGGCAGTTTTGTTGTTAAGGCTGTGGGGAAACAGACAGTGTCATCAGGACTGTTCTGAGTACAAAAGGTTGTCGCCCTGAGGAGGGTGAGCTGGCAACATCCATCAACACTGAACACACGCTTACCCTTTGACCTGGCACTCCCTCGTCCTGGACATTTATTCTACAGATGTACTGCCATGGGGAGGAAATGATGTATGTATAAGGTCATTTGTTGTAGCATCATTTGTAGTAGTAAGTTGGGAAACACCCAAGTATTTACCCACAAAGGACTAGTTAAACTGACTAGGTACATCCTTTCATGGAAAATGAAACAGCTCCTGATTAACAAAGTTCTCTATGTTCTAATATGGATGGAACTCCAGAAAGAGTAAGTGGAAAAACAAAGTGCAGACTACTGTACATGATTATACAAGAAAGAGGAAAAGAAGAATATATATTCCTATTTTCTTATATTTCAGGTAAATAAATTTAATAAAGGGACTATGAAAAGATGAACAAGAAACTAATAAGTGAATAAACATATTTACTTCTAGTGGGTAGAGAGAATGACTGGCATGGGAGGTGCAATTCTCAGTGATAAACTTTTAATATCATTTTAATTTTTGAAAATGTGAACATATTAACTGTTCTGACAGTGAATACAAGTAAAAAGTCATTATTTCAATTAAAATACTGTATCATTCTATTCTTTGCAGTTGTCTGAAGAATTCAGTGTACCAAGGGGAAAACATGTGATGTTAATACTTTGAGACTTGTTTTAAAAAAAACTCCAAGCCTGGAATGTGCTGATAAAAATCCAAAAGCAGAGAAAGCGTGCAGTACATAACCTTTAGCTAAATAGTTTCTACTGGTTTTCTAAATAGGCACTGTGATTGCTTGTAAAACCTCCCCTCCTAGGCCACTGTGCATCTGGAAATACGGTTTTGTCCACGGCCATTTGCTTGGACATTAAATCGACCAAACAAGCATACAAAAGAATTTCAGGACAAAAAGGGATGTTATGTTAAAGATTTCTTTTGAAACTGTGGGGGTCAGGTGGCCTCTCAGAGAAATGACAAAATCTATTTTCTCTTCCTTGTATGTGCTTACCACCAGTAGTCTCTTGTTATAAGCGAGAATAAGTGAAGATTGCTTGGGGAGGAGTTGAGCTGGTGCTGTTCCACAGATATGGACGTCAAGGATCTCTTAATTTAGGGAGCCCAGTCTCATTCCGTGCTCAGGAGAACAGACTGGAATCAGACTGAGGAGTTGGAGTACAGACTTGCCTTAGTAGCCAAATGACTCTAGGCACACACTTGGGTCCTCTGTGCCTCAGCTTCTTCGTTTGTAAAATGGCATAACGATAGCACCTATTTATAGGATTATGAGAAGGATTAAATGAGTTAGCACATGGGAAAAGTTTAGAACAAAATTTACTACATATAAAGTCCTCAATACATGTTATCAGTAAAAGAAATAAAAATGATAGTTTTTATTATTATAAGACTTTAGATGAGAAGGGTTGAAAGGTGTATAGAAGATTCCCTCCTCTGCTGTCTTTTTTTTTTTTAACAGTTTTTTTTTTTTTTTTTTTTTTTGTGGCGCTGGGGATCGAACTCAGGGCCTTGTGCTTGCAAGGCAAGCTCTCTAATCACTGAGCTAAATCCCCAGCCCCTCCTCTGCTGTCTTTAAACCCAATTTAGTGCAAGATTGAGAAGTAATTCACGCTGATCTAAGATAACAAATGTAGTTGCTGGTGCTATGATGTATCAAGCACCATGTTTAACTCAGAGAAGGATAAACTAGCAAGCCAGATAGGAACACTTCTTCCCTCACGGAAATCCTAGATGGCTGTTACGGACTGAAAGTTTGTGTTTCCTCCCAAAGTCATGTGTCAAAGTCCTAACCCACTGTGTGACGGTGTTCAGAGTTGAGGCCTTTGACAGGTAATTAAATTGAGATGAGGATATTTGGGTGTGGCCCTCATGGTAGGTTAGTGTCCTTATAAGAGGAGGAAGAGATCAGACTCTTTCTCCTCAACCTGAGGGGACACAGTGAGAAGGCAGCCTCCTGCAAGCCAGGAAAAAGAGCCCTCACTGGGCTCCGGATTTGCTTACATCTTGATTTTGAACTTCTAGTGACTAAAACTTTGAGAAATAAATGTTTTTTTTGTTTTTAAGCCACCCATTCTATGGTATTTTGTTATAGCAGCCCAAGCTGACTCTGCCAATGGACAAATCAACAGAAAATATGAGGCTGTGTGAAGTAATGGCCAGGTCAGTTAAGGATTCCAGGCGGGTGATGATGACAGGGAAGGGGTCTCTAATTTATGGGCCAGGATTTGAGAAAGACTTCTCAGAGGCAGGGGTGGGAGCTGTGAATCCTTGTGATGAAAAAACCATCTCTCCTAGAGCAAAATAGCACTCATAATAACAGTAACAGTATAATGATAATAGTAACAATGATGGTAATAACTACAACACATTAAGGGCTTGTTCTAAGCATGTTATGTGCATTTGCTCATGTAATACCAACAATTTCTTTGTAGATCTACTGTGCACTTATATGACTCAGCCTCACTTGTCTCACCCTAATCCTGGCCACCAGATTCTGTCTTTACTTAAAAAATTGGTATTTTCCTCATCATGTTTTTTCTTTTTGGCATCAGTTTTGCTTTGAACTATTATTTGCTTATTGATTTCTTGGCACATTTTAATTTTGCACTCAAGGCAAACACCTTATTCTCTTCCTCCCTGAGGAATGTCAAGTGAGGAACATTTAAGGCAGTCCTGTCTAGACCTTAACTCGAACTCTCTCTGTCGAAGGCACTCTCAGTTACTTTGCAGATAGCATCATGGTGGAGGAACAGAAATAGGAAGCATTTCCTATTCAGACTTAGTCATCCCTTAGAATCCTGTTCCCCACACTAAGGTCCCTGCAATGACTTCTAGTGTTGCTTTAACATGGCACCAAATCTCATTAAATCTTACCAGGAGACTCCTTCCTTATTTAACTTACTTGAAGTTATTCTGAAAAACTCAAGGAAAAAGTCTCAGATCGATGCTAACTTTTTTTAACACCTCCCCAACACTTCCTTTGACTTTCATCCCATAAGCCTTTGAATGGAGAGGGTAATAGAGCTGGAATTCTGCAACAACAAGTCTATGCTTGTGTGTAAGCCATCGTGACTGCACTATTACTGCTGGGAGGAGCAGGGGCCCACATGGGCACATGCTTAAGTTTGGATGTCAGACTACTTTGTTTGTACACTCATGCGTTTATTTTTTCAATTTCTTTTCCTAGAATTTAATCAAACAATAACTTTTTCTGACCTAAATATTGGACTTAATTTTGCTGCATTCTTTATTACACAGTGTTTTACCCATAATTACTTCCTCGGGGAAGGAGGTGTGGAGAATTATTGTCTAATGGGCATAAAGTTTCAGTTTTGCAACAAGAAGAGTTCTGGAGATTGGTTTGCATAACAATATAAATGTATGTTATATTACTTAACTGTATGTTTAGAAATAGGTAAGATGGCAAATTTTATGTATACAAGGGGTGATCAAAATTTATAGTAAATGACTAAAAATTTATTGTAGTGAAAGTCAGATTGCCATTAATTCTTCTCAAAATGCTTCCCCTTGCTTCGAATACAATTATCCCATCATTTTTGCCACGTTCTAAAGCAGTTTTGTAAGTCCTCTTCCCTGTATCTTTATGAGATGTGACCAAAAAATACAGTGAGTGCCATCCAATGGAAAGGCAGGCTTGTAAAAAAACACTGTGGTGTGTCCTCATCTGCCTTATTCACCGGATCTGTCACTATGCAGAGTTTGGCTCTTCCTCAAGGTCAGAATGACTGTGAAAGGTAAATGTTTTGAGTCTGTTTAGGACACTGAGGCAGCCATCACAGTGTAGCTAAAGACACACATGAAAGTGGATGTCCACAACTACTTCAGAAAGTGGCAAGAATAATGGGATAAGTGTATTTGAAGCAAGGGCGAGTATAATAGTAATATGTCTTTTATTGTAATAAATAAAAAAAAAAGTTCGCCATAGTTTTCAATCTCACCTTGTATTTTACTATCATTTAAAAAATTGTTAAGAAAATCCTAATCTATGATAATGAAGACCAGACAGCAGTTCCCTCCGGAGGTGTTTTCTGGGAAAGGGTAAAGGGAGTTTTCTGGGGAGCTAGAACTTTTCTGTATTACGGCCTAGTGGAAGTTACATGAATGTATATATGTTTAAACAGTCTACTGCATGCTTAAAATTAGTGTACCTTATAGTGTATATGCCATACTGCAAAAAAGTTAATTTTTTTAAAAAAAGAAGCTGTTTTATTCTCTGGTGGAGTTTTTCTATGCAGAAATTCTCCATCCTTCCAGATAGGAATATGTCTACAGGGAATGCCAAGAAGAACCTGTAAATGGTTAAAAACATTGACAATAGAGTTAGAAACCTAGTTTCAAGTTTAGTACCACACACTTCTAGAATGGAACCTTGGAAAAGTTATGTGGGATCCTTGTATCTTAGTTTCCTCAACTATATAAGATATAGGAATCATATGGTAGAGATATGAATGTATGTAGTAAGTGTCTAGCATAGGGTCTGGTTTATTATAAGTGTTCCATCAAATTTTTTTTCTATCCAATTTTTATTATGGTAAAATATACCAGCATAAAATTTACATCTTAATCATTTTAAAGGTTGTAATTTAGCGGTATTAAGTACATTCATACTGTTGTGCAACCATCACCAACATTTACCTTCAGAATTTTTCATCTTGCAAAATTACAACTGTATACCCACTAAGCAATAACTTATTCTCTTAACTTCCACTGCCCAGAAACCACAATTCTACTTTCTGTCTCTGTGATTTTGACCACTCTAGGTAGCTCATGTAAGTGGAATCATAAAATATTTGTCTTTTTGTGATTGGTTTATTTCACTTTACCAGAGATCCTAAATTCATGCATGTTGTAGTACATTAGAATTTCCTTCCTTTTAAAGGCTGAATAATATTTTATTACATGTATATATGACATTTTGCTTATCCATTCATCTGTCAGTGGATACTTGGGTTTCTCCCACATTTTATTTTTTAAAATTTAATTTTTTTGTTTTGTTGTTGTTGTTTTTGTTGTTACTTCTTTAATTTCAGTGAGTGTTATTGGATTATGCAGGGTTTTTATATCTTCTTGGTTCAGCTTTTGTAGTTCATATGTATCTAGAAATGTATCCATTGCTTCTCAATGGTCCATTTTATTAGAGTACAAGTTCTCAAAGCAGTTAACGGTGGTCTTCCGGTTTTCATCAGAATCTGTTGTGATGTCACATTTTTTCTTTTCTAATTGCATGGATTTGGCTCTTATCTGTTCTTATTTTGATAAGATTGGCTAAGGGATGGTCCAGGTAGTTTATTCTTTCAGAAAACCAACTCTTCAATTCATTGATTCTTTGTATTTTTAGTCTCTGTTTCATTAATTTCTGCTCTGATTTGTACAATTTCCTTCCTTAGACTAGCTTTGGGTTTGTATTGTTCTTGTTTTTCTAGGACTTTGAGGTGCATCATTAGTTTATTTGTTTTTGTTCACTCTGTTTTTCTGATGTGAGAATTCATTGCTATAAACTTCCTTCTCAGGGCTGCTTTCATTGTATCCTATAGGTCTGGTATGTCATATTGACATTATAGTTTGATTGACAGAACCATCTCATTTTTCTTTGATTTCATCTGTGACCCATTGATTATTTAAGAGGATATTATTTAATTTCCACGTGTTTGCATAGTTTATGTGTTGTCTTTTGCCATTGATTTCTACGTTCATTGCACTGTGATCTGATAATATGCATGGGATAATTTTGGTTCTTTTGCACTTACTTAAGCATGCTTTATAGGCTGGCATGTGATCTGTTTCGAAGAAGGTCCTTTGTGCTTCTGAAAAGAAGTCCTATGTGTATTCTGTTGTATTTGGATGGAACACTCGGTAGCTATGTATCAAGTCCATTTATTTTCAAAGGTTTATTTCATATCTGGTACTTTGTTGATTTTTTTGCCTAATCGATCAGCTATTTGTGACAATAGGGTGTTGAGGTCCCCTGGTACAATTGTATTTGTGTTTATCTGATTTGTCCTGTCCATCAGTGTTTGTTTTATGTAGTCGTGTGTGTCATTATTTGGTGAGTATATGTTTATAATCATTATTTCTTCCTTTGAATTCTTCCTTTAACCAATATGTAGTGACCTTCTTTGTCTCCTCTGATGAGTCTTGGCTTGAAATCCACTTTGTCTAAAATTAGGATACCTACTTCTACTTTTTTCTGGGTTACCTTTGCATGGAATATTGTTTTCTATCCTTTCATTTTAATCTGTGAATTTCTTTTTCAATTAAACGTGTTTCTTTTATACTGCATAAGGTTGAGTTTTATTTTTTGCTCCATTATGCCAATCTGTGTCTTTTGCTTGGAGAATTGAATCTACTCAGAAGAGAGTTATTACTGAGAGGTATTGATTTATTCCTGTCATTGCATTATTTTCCTGTTGCTCATTTCCTTATTTTTTTCCTTTTGCTTGGCTCCTCATTCCACCAGATATATGCATGCTTATTGACTTATTAGAATTGTTTACTTCATTGTCTCTTCCTTGAATATCCTTGGGAATTTTGTAATGCTGGTTTAGTAATTGTGAATTTCTCGAGGTATTCCTTGTCGTGGAAATATCCCATTTTTGTTCAATTTTGACGGAAACTTGTAGGATATGTAAGTTGGAGTTGGAAATTTTTATCTATTAGGGCTTGAAACACTTCTTTTCAAGATCCTCTTGCCTTTAAAGTTTGTAAAGAAGTCTGCTGTACTTTTCATGGGTTTTCCTTTATCTGAGATTCATTGCCTTCCTCTAACAGCTTTTAAGAGTTTGTCCCCAGGATGGGCTTCTGGTTCTTTGAGTATAATGTAGCATGGAGAGGTTCTCCTTTGCTTGTTTCTATTTGGAGATCCATATGCCTCATTTATATATATCTTTATTTCTTTCCCTATATATGGGAAGTTTTCTGACATTATTCCTATGAGCAGGTTTTTTTTTAATGCCATTTGTGTTGACTTCTAATTTTTCACCTATTCCAGTTATTCTTATATTTCTCTTCTTTACATCATTTATCAGTTATTGGATCCATTTTTTTTATTTTATTTTAAACCAAGAACATGTATTGGTACATTCTACATACAATGGTCACATTCATTACATTAATTTTGTACCTATACATGATGTATCTTGGTTCTCCCCCCTCTTCCCCCCTTCCCCTCTGTACCCTCCCTCCCTATTTACAGCAGGTTCATTCATCATCTTCCATGTTTTCCCATTCCCCTCTCTCCCCTGTTGCCTTTCTGCTTTTCTCCTTCTTTCCTTCTAGT
>PVJO010030666.1:0-15220 GCA_004026905.1 Hystrix cristata | reverse complement strand
GAGTTTGAGGAATAATGGTATTAGATCATCTTTGAATTTCTTGTAGAATTCAGCTGTGAAGCTGTCAGGACCTGGGCTTTTCTTTGTTGGTAGGTTTTTGATTACCTCTTCAATTTCAATGGCTGATATTGGTTTATTAAGAGTTTGTATCTCTTCTTGGTTTAGTTTTGGTAATTTGTATGCTTCTAGGAATCTGTCCATTTCTTCTATGTTTTCCATCTTGTTTGAGTATAAGTTCATGAAGTAGGTGTTGATGATCCTTTGGATTTCTAATGGGTCAGTTGTGACTTTACCCCTTTCATTTTTTATTGCATGAATTTGGGTCTTTTCTTTCCTTTTTTTGATGAGGTTGGCTAGGGGTTTGTCTATTTTGGTTAGTCTCTCAAAGAACCAACTCTTTGATTCGTTGATTCTTTGTATTGTCTTCTTAGTCTCAATTGCATTGATTTCAGCTCTAATCTTAATGATTTCCTCTCTTGTATGGGCTTTGGGTTTATTTTGTTCTTCTTTTTCTAGTTATTTGAGCTTCAACATTAAGTTGTTTATTTGAACTCGCTCTGTCTTCTTGATGTGGGAGCTCAATGCGATGAACTTCCCCCGCAGCACTGCTTTCATTGTATCCCATAAGTTCTGGTATGTTGTATTGTCATTATCATTTAACTGTATAGATTGCTTAATTTCTTCTTTAATTTCTTCTGTGACCCAGCTGTTATTCAGGAGGATATTACTTAGTTTCCATGTGTTTATGTGACTTTTTTGGTTTTTGTTGCCATTGAATTCTAGTTTCATTGCACTATGAACTGATAGTATGCATGGGATAATTTCAATTCCCTTACATTTACTTAAGTATTCTTTATGGGCTAGTATGTGGTCTATTTTGGAAAACGACCCGTGTGCAGCTGAGAAGAATGTATATTCTGCTGTTGTGGGGTGGAACACTCTGTAGACATTTGCTAAGTCCATTTGTTCACAGAGTTGATTCAGTTCTGATATTTCTTTGTTAATTTTCTGTCTAGTTGATCTGTCTCTTTGTGAGAGTGGGGTGTTGAAGTCTCCCTTTATAATTTAAATGAGCTATTATTATTCATTTACTTAGAGTCTGCCTACAACTCAATATACTATTGCACAGTACCACTCTAACTATTTTTAAGGTAAATAAGTGGAAAAAAGAGAGAAATGAGAACTTAGATTCAACTCCAGGATAAGTCACTGAAAAAATGGGAAATAAACTCACTTTTTATTTTAAATTCTCTCAAGCCCACTCACAGAAACTTATTGGTATCAAATCACATTGTAGTAAAACAGACTATTGTCCTTTACTATTTTGATGATGGAAGATTCATGAAAAATATCCATTTCACCCACTTTACCAATATTCCTATGCTATAGAATTCATCAAAGTTAATATGTAGTTAAAGCAATCATAAAACCAAATGGCTCAGACTCTGGGAACTGTGCCCCAAGCCCACAATAAGCAGGACAGAACATCTAGAGCTGTGGCCTCAGGGGTCTGATCTCGCTGCGAGCGAGCTAGTAATCTCTGGAACTTTGATTTAGCCCATATGAATTAAATTCTAGTAAAAATGGAATTTACCAGAAGTAGAAATCCTATTTCCTTCCATTTTTGTTTCCGATTCACTGAGCCACACTGAGTAAATCACTTGACTAGGTTTCTGTCCTATTTATGTCTGAGGGTTTTGACCTCCATGTGTCATTGTTCGACTCCCACATCCAAGAAGTCACTTAATAGGGTCACATTCTCACATTTTATAGTCAGTGAGGCCAGGGCCTCCACATTGCGTACAAAGTGGCAGTAATTATTGGCAGTGAAATTAAAAAAAGTGAGATGAGGATGTCTGAATTCAGATGAAAAAATGTTGTGAGATAAAAGTCAACTAAAAAAACATTAATTTTAATAAAAATTTAATAACACATAGTGGGGCTCAGATACAGGGTGTTGAGACATGTCATTTGAAATGATTCGGATCATCACCGGGTTCATGCATTTGTTCATTCAACAGCTAAACTTTTAGTATCTTTTCTGTGTGAGGCTCTGAATACTTCTGTGAATGGAACATTCATAGTTCCCCATAGTTCTTACCCTCGAGAGGAAGAGACACATAATAAACGCTGGGGAAGAAAAAAGAATAGGATAAAGGAAATCGGGAGTGGAGGTTAGAATGCCAAATTTAATACTGGGGTTACTGCAGCATCAGTCAGATTTGACATTTGAAAGAAAAGCTTAAAAAACAGTTAAATAATTAATAATGCTCCTGTATGGGAAAAGAATTCCAAGGAAACAGAGGATACAACTAGATCAAATTTCTTGAGGTGAGTGCTCACTCCTGAGGCCTAAGGAAATGGAAGGGAACCTTAGAGTGCAATGGAGTGAGCAGACTATTTGGAGGTGCATTTAATCAGATAACTGGATTCAGGTACAGGGGTTTTGATTAGTTATAAAGAAGTTATAAAGAAGTACTTATAAAGAAGTTTGGCCTTTTGGTCTGCATGAAAATGGAAGCCAGTATGATGGTTTGAGAAAGAAAAGTATCGTGATCCATCTTAAACATTAAAACCATGAGCTTGGTTGCTGCACTGAGATTACTGTCAGACACAGGTGAAGTTAATGAAAAGGGTTACATAGAACGGATCCAAGATATGAAAAGACAGAAGAGCAAAGGGTTAATAATTATGTTTTTTGCCTAAGCAAGTAAATGAATGGAGTTACCATCCACTAAGTGGTAGATGGTTCCACATGAATCAGTCTGGTCCGGTGTTTACTTCAGGCACATTGTGTTTGTGATGTCTCTCGACATGTAAGTGGGTAGTTAAGTGCACAGAGACCAAATGTGATATTTTGGATAGAGCCCTAGACCAGAGATATGAATGTGTGAGTACTGGGTGTATGGATTCTATTTCAGTTCATGTTATTAGATGAGATCACTGAAGAAAAATGAGATTATTGTGAAGAGAAGACTAAGGGCAAGATAGTAGGAGTCCTGCAGTAAGAGGCTGCGGGGAAGAGAAGAATCTGTTAATCACGAACGAGAAAGAAGCCAGTGTGGAAGAGTGAAAATCAAGGAAGTAGGTGGCGCCTCCTAACAAGTGACGAAAGTCTCTCATTTAAGTGGGCATGCTGCTGATACTGGCCATTGAGTTTGTCATTGTGGATATAGGTGGTAACCATGATGAGGGCTGTTTTTGTCGTTGCTGTTTGCTTTTGGGTTTTGTTCTTGCGTTTTGAAGGATGAGGGATTTAACTCAGCATCACTGCACTGATCTACATCCCTAGGTATTTTTCTGTCTTTTTTATTATTTTTTAATTTTATTTTAGTGGTACCTTTTGAATATACATAGTGATAACATTCATCACAGGGAATTTGTACCTGTACGTGATATATCTTGCTGCTTCTTTTTTCCCATTCTCCTTCCCTCCTTATTTACAAAAGCTTCGTTTACATTTTTTGGTTCTATTCTTGTTTCACTTGCCCCTCTGTTCCTTTCCCCTCCCCCCTCCCTTGTTCCCCTTCCCGTCTGAACAATTTCTTCCCTTTCTCAGCATAACACATTTTAGTCCTTATTTACATTTTCAGCTTCTCACACCAGAGAAACAATGCGGTATTCAAATTTGTGTCCAGTTTATTTCACTTAGGAGTATGTTCTTGAGGTGCATCCATTTACCTAGAAATATCTCAAGTTTATCCTTTTTTTATTGGGGAGTAGCACTCCATTGTATAAAAAAATCTTATTTTTCCATTCATCAGTTGATGGGCATTTGGGCTGTTTCCAAGATTTAGCTGTTAAAAAGTGTGCTTCTATAAACATGGGCATGTGTATATTGCTGTAGTATGATGCTTTTAATTCTATTGGGAAGACATCAAGAAAGGGAATAGCTGGGTCAAATGGAACTTCTAATCCTAGTTTTTTGAGAAATCTCTGCACTAATTACCCCAGTGGTTGCGCCAGTCTACATGCCCACCAACAGTGGAGGAGGGTTCCTTTCTCCCCACAGCCTCTCCAGCATTTGTTATTGGCTGATTTCTTGATAATAGACATTCTTTCTGGTTTGGGACAGGATCTTGCTAGCTCAGGCTGAGTTTGAACTTGTGAATCTCCTATTTTAGCCTCCCAGATTGCTGGGATTACAGTTCACACCACCACTTCCAGCATGAGACCAGTTTCCACGAGGTGATGGAGGCAAAAGGCTTGAGTGGATTTAACAGAAAATGGCAAGAGGGAACTAGAAACTGTAAGAACAGATAACTCCTTCAGGGTTAAAAAATACAACTTAATAATGGAGAGACAGGAAGGAGGAAGAGCAAAACTTCTTTAAGAATTAGATATTGCTGCTTGTCTGTACGCAATGACATGTCCATGACACAGAAAAAGAGAGAAAAATATCAATGTAGAAAGAACGTGGAAGAATTCCTGGAGTGATGTTCTCAAAGAATTCTTGCATTAATATTCTTAAGAAACCAAAAACAAATGAGAGCCATGTGGAATCGGAGGGACTAGGTTTAGATAAAGATTAAAACCAACAGTTCACTCTCCTGCAGGGTTTCTACTCCATATTACACCCATGAATATCAGCCGGTGCACGGACTCCCTGAGGGAGTACCATGTGTCTATATGTAACATAGGATGTGCTTGTAAGAACAGAACTTTAGCATTTGGAATGTCAAAAGGGAATATCTTCCTGATTATATTGCTTCCTTTCATTTTCTTTGCTCTTTCTTTTTTGGGGGGTGGGAGGATGCTTGGGTTTGAACCGGGCCTGATTCATACTAAACACACGTTCTGCTGCTGAGCTGCACCCCAGGTCTGAGTTCCTCTCTTAGTCTTTGGAAGAATCCTCTCCAACAATGGGAAACTGAATACTAAAACTCTCTCTATACCTGTTCGCTTGTTTGTATCTTTGTATTAATTTCGTGTCCATAAGGGCATTGAGTTAAAGAGGGCTTTGGAAAAGTAAATCATTTCTTTCATCTGTGGATTTCTTTTCACTCTCAGTTTACCAACTAATTATGGTTGGAGTTTTGAAGAAACATTAAATTAATCTACCAACATCTAGAAAGAATATCTTTTTAAGAATCAAAACCTATTCCTGAATATAACCTTCAAAATGGGTTCATGTTGGGACTGCAGATTTAGCTCAGTGGTTAGAGTGCTTGCCTAGCAAGCACAAGGCCCTGAGTTCCATCTCCAGCACCACAAAAAAACAAAAACAGAAATGTTTTCATGTTGTGAAGAGACCCTCTTCTGGCATTTAGTCTATTGTTTTTTATTTCAATTTTTTGTTCCAATATTCAGTACCCATAATCCATTTATGAAACCACTGAAAATTTAATTTTTCTAAATTAGTAGAATTTTCTTTGTTTCACTATTTGTCTATGTAGAAGCATTTTGAAGTTCATCATTTGCTAGAAAATTAAATTCAAAATACCTTGATTCTATAACCTTGTCTTCATCTTCATTATCATTTAGCCTGATATTACATTTTTGCAATAATTTGAAAAATTATTTTAATCTTCTGTACACTGTATACCCCTGCACATTCTGTTATTGACACTCACCACCCTATCATTTACCAATATCTATATTGAAGCTGCCTAACACATAATCATATATCCTGATAGCTTAAAACATCAGAGTTTTATTTATTTTACAAATCTATGGCTGAGTTTGGTGGTTCTTTGGAGCCCATGAAGAGCTATGTTGCTATAAAGAGGGCTTAGCAGGATTCACGCACTAGTGCACACATCACCTAGGTTTCTTTGCTGATCTTGCCTGGACTGTCCCCTGCATCTGGCTGGCAGCCAGGTAAACTACAAAGACCTCGGTATCCACTAATGATTTGCTCCATGTTTTCTCATTCAGCAGGCTTAATTATGCACATTTTCCTGGTGGAGGAAAAATGTAGCAACATGTGGTGTTTTTCAAGTCTGAATTTAGGTCCATCTTGTTACCATCCTGTTGGTCAAACCAAGCCACACAGTGGCCCAGAATCCTTATGGAAAAGACACAGCATAAGGGAATGGATTTAGAAAGTGTAACAAGTTAGGGCCATGAATGTAATCAACTTACTACAAAGACCTTAATTTTTAAAATGTGCATATATGGTTTCCAGTTCGTGGCCCCATTTCACACAGTTCTCTCTCCTCACTCTCTGGGAATCACTTCCATGGCTCCATCTGTTTATCTCACTTAATTCTTATTTATCATTTATCCCAAGTCAAATATCCATTTGTATAGTAAAATTTCTCTGACCTCCCAGGGCAGGTCAGATTCCTCTGTCAAGACTCCTTCATAAAACCATGATAGTGTCAGAGAAAACTTGACTGGGGTTGAAATATTAGAATGGTTACTCAATTCTGTACTGCCACACTTTAAGAATTCTGACATCTCTTGTGCAAATTCATCTAGGATTCAACATTATGCATAGTTTGTAATAAATGTTCAAAAATAATATCATTTGTTGAATGATATTATGCAAACTGATTGAATTTTTGAGATTTATTGTTTTTTGCTCTTCCTCTTAAAATCTTAAACATTTTCTGAGATTTCTTGAGATTTTTTTTAAATGAGGAAATTTGCATTTTTTATTTCATATATTTAGTACAGTGACTATTTTCTTTTTTGCTTATTTTCTTAAAAATTCAGGTAGGTTTTCTTTATGAGGTCGTGTTCTCTCACCAATGAGTCCTTGATTATATAGCACAGATGAAGTGGAAATTAAGTAGGAAATCACTTGTCATCCCTCAGACCACACCCTTTCCATTTTATCGCAGTATTTGAAATAGAAGCAATAACATATACATTGATACTATACATTGAGATACGCTATCGTGTATTTCCCAAAGAAGTGTCAGGTATAATCAATAGCACTTTAGATCTGGAATCTGAAGATGTGATTTTCATGAACTGCGGTTCCCAGCATGGGTCACTGCGCCACTTAACTCACCACATTTAGCATGGGCAAAATGTCACTGGAGAGCTAATATACTTTCTAGCATTGAGAAATAATTCTAAGCAATATTTTGGTATGCACAGATCACTTTTCTTCTGTGTTTTTACGTAAGCGGTTGCATAGTTCTTTGATTTAACCTAACTCATTATGGAACATAAATGCCTAGCTTTTGCACTAGATTGTGATTTCTTTTTTTGTGTTAGAATCATGTCTTCTTTCTGGTGCTTGGCACAATTAGTTATTAAATACATTTTTTTTTTTACCTTACTAAAGACTTCCACCCAGTTCTCATTTGTGCTTATGCATCAGGACACATAGTTTCACAGAATTCCTGTATGTAGTGGCTATCGCCTTAGGTGTAAGTTAGACACAGTGAAGACTCCAACTGGGAGCTGTTAACTCTCATTCATTAGCTCTACCTTGAATGTGATAAAGTCATATTGAATAGGTGTCTTGACATGCTGATTTAAGAAACAAAAGCAAATCTCAAATGCAAAAATGTAGAGAGCATTTTGCACTTACAAACTTCTCTTTTGGAATCATCCACATTGAAGAGGGTGACCTTACAATCAAATTTCACAATACTGAGCATATACTCAAGTGACACGGAAAATGTTAATACCTGATTGTCGGAGTTCCAATTATTGAAGCCATCTACCAGTAAGTATGCTGAAGTAATGTCAAGGAATCCCAAGGGCACACCAGTGGGGAAAAAAGAGTTTATTATAGAAAAACTAATGGGCCGTTTTCTGTAGCTGCTCCTGCTGGTGCCGCTGTGATGAGTAGCATGCACACAGTGAACTACCCCCCTCATATGTTTAACCACACGTTTCCACCCTGGGGAACGACAGTGGCTTTGTCTCTATTAAATATGTTTGGTCTCTTTGGGATATTCTGCCTTCTTTTCTGTTTTTCCTATCTCTGTTTTTATTTTTAAGAAGAATATTTTATAGCATTCATGCAATAAACAATTCAACTGATTTTTTTTCATAAATAACTTCTGTTAGGAATCCAGTTAAGTGGCTATGTAGTGACCTCCATCTATAGACGATTATAATTTTGCCCTGAGGGTGTTAAGATAATGAATCCAATACTCATCTGGATAAGACAGCCATGTTCTAATGGTGCAAGCTGAGTGCACGCTACTTTTTAACATGTCGACTAAAGAAAAGAAAAGAAAAGGTGTTTGATGATGGTCGTTCTTTAGTGCATGCATGGGAAGGTATGTTGTTTGGAAAAGTTTATTGTTTTACACACGTTCCCCATTAGTCCTACTTTTTATGATAAGAAAATAATTTCTTCAGGAGGCCATCTTAGCCTTGATTGTACCAGGATAATAAATAGTTAAGAAATCTGAGATCTCCTAGAACATAAAAATAAAATCACAATAGAAAACATTCCCATTTGCAATAACACAATAACACAGAATGAACTGAACATCAAGTCTGCTAAAGAGAGTTCTGTTCTATTCTGTACCTGGCCCATAGACTTTTCCAGATCTTTAAAGGGCAACAGTGAATCTACTTTAACATGTTTTATTATGGAGCTCAGGTCCCACTTTGTAAAAGGAAAAATTACTTCTTAAAGATCTATGTTTTCTTTTTAGGAAAAAGAAGAATTCATCATTTCAACTTCCAATTTACTTCATTTTGACAACTCTAATTCCAGCCCTTGCCCCTGCAGGGTTAGCAGCTGATTAGACTAATACACCACATAAAACCCATAAAAAGTTATTGCTGATTAATTTTTAACCTACTCTCTTGTGGAGAACTTTGACAATTGTCCCACATGCATTAGAACTCAAATGTTTGTTCTAGGATATCATTCAAAATCAAGATTGATGGCTATATTATTTGCAACTCATTATCCTTAAGAATTTTAATTTGTGGAAATTATTTCACTTTCAAGTTCAGCCAATCCAGGATGCAAGAGTCATTTGGCTTTGCAGTGTTGATTGCATATTTTTTCCAGCAGTTCTTTCATGGTTGCTTCTGGGTTCAATTCCACAAACTTTTTACTTATAGTGTATTTCTTGGCTTAATTCCCCTTTCTGTCTCTATGGATCACAGTGTTTGACAGAGCTGCAGAGGAGAGAAAGCCTTACTACCAGATTTTCCACTTGAAGTAAAGATTAAGTCAAGTTCAAATTGAAAATTCCTTAATCAAAATTGTCAGCTTACATATGGTCTCTAGTGCTAATATAGTCAAGTAGACCTCTGTGAAAGGTTGAAAAGAGCAAATTTGGTTTTCAGTTATATACCTGTAAAACACTTGGGCTCACAAATAATTATCATTTTTCAGTGAAAGTGAAAATAATGTAAATAAGAACTGTAATTTATCAAATGTTAATTTTAGCACTATTGTGTTGAGTGCTTTCATTTGAGAGTTGGAACAATTATTTATATTTTAAGAAGATTCACCAGATAGCCTGGAAATTGATGTCAGATCCCTTTTCCTCTTCCATGAGGGTTTGAACAGCTAACCATTCTGTATTACTGCTCATTTAGGTCATGATGATGCTTCCTTTATCTAACGACAAATGATTTTCAAATTCAAAGAGCTTCCAAATTCATGATTCTGTGATAAATCTTCTCTAAGGGTTTGTCTGGATGCGGTTTCTGTGAGGCTAGAGACTCAGTTATGTGGGCGTCCTATATCACGGAGGTTACTTAGGCTCTTAATGTTCAAACAATTTTGAAATTACTCTTCAGGTCTCCCCCTGAGTAGAACACAGCTGAAAAAATTCAAAATCAGTCTTCATAACTTCCATTTTCTGAACCCCTGAGAGGTTCTCCTACGTGGTCAGACAGTCTTTGTGTGTTGGGCCTCATGGAGAACCGTGCCTTTTATTACCATGTTCTCCTGGGTCTCAGGCCAAAGTAAATAAGACAGAGCTCACGCCAGGCCCATCACGGTAGTAATGAAATCCTGACACAAAATTTGCAGTGGTAAATCCTTCATCCACATTTCAATATCTTCCTCAGATTCATTCATCTCAACCCACCTCAACAAGCCATAACTAGTGAATCCCAGTTGAGTCCTTCTCAGGATAAAATTAAACAGTAAGCATTCAAATGCATTTTCACTCATTTCTGACCAATAATCTCAGGCCTTATCACCTCCCTATGAGCACTTGCCCAGTGATACTTAAGAATTATTTCCAGTGCAAGATATATGCAAGTAATCCAAGGAATGGGTAAAATGACCCTTTGAACAGCAGGAAGAAAATTTTAGGGTATTTGGTTAAATTAATTTCACCTTACCCTTTCAAGCTCTGCTCAACTTGATGAGCTTGAGAGATGCCTCGGAGATTAGCGAAGCACACTTCCTGGTGTGCCTGGTGGGTCATGGAAGTATGTCTTTGGTGACTGTGTCTGGCCCTGGTCCCTTCCTCTCTGGCTCTCCTTGTGCAGTCTGCTTCCTAGATGGAATGAGTTGAGCTGCTCTTCAGCACCACACCCTTCCACCATGATGTTCCTGCCTGGGCAGAGCCAAGAACTGAAGTCTTTGAAATAAGAGTCAAAAAGGACTAATCCTCCTTTAAACTGCACATGTAAAGTATTATGTCCCGAGAGTGAGAAGCTGACTAATAGAGTGGCACATGTATATTAAGTATAAATGAATACCCAATATTGGACTAAAAATATTTACAGACCCCAGGTTTAACATTATAATTAGGCTAAAGTAATTCTAAGTGGGCATTATGTGGTCATTTATGATACTACAAATTCATTGTTATTGATAACTAAAGGTATCTGAAGTTACATAAATCCTATACTGTAAAGAGGGAATGGAAGCCCTAATTTATATGACAATTCTCATTTATGTGGTTTATTTAACCTTGAAAGGCAAGGCCTCCATGTTGTCTTTTGAAACAAGGAAAAACACAGAATGAGACTTTCCATGTAACTGTCTTTAATCATGAGGAAAAAGGTAGAGGAACGGAACAGACTAGATACATCCCTAGAACAGTATTTTCTACAAGTTCTCCTAGGCATTCTGTGGAGAGTTCCATTAGGCAGATTTGCTTACTAGTAGACTCCTGGAACTCTTAAGAGAAACTCCTAATATACACTGTGAATCTCTAAGATGCAGAAAGTATTTGTAGGCAAACTTCTTTGACTATGATCTCATACTTTTGAGAAGCATTTTATGAGATTAACTTGTCTTTGAATGTACTTGAAAAATGTTGCTAATAGTAAATAATTGTTTTCTCTGTAGTCTTCTGAGAGGCACCCATCCTCTCCCACTGAAACTAGTGTCCATTGCCTTTCAAGCTCATTCCATTTTAATTGGGCTCTGCCAACTGTCAGGGTATTCGCCTTCCGAACTCACTCCTTCTACATCTAATATGTATATACTGAGTTACTTCCTTTTATCTAGTACTGCGTTAGGTACAAGGAAAAAATTATAAACCTGTATTTTTTTGTTTTAATTGAATTTTCTATGCAAGAGATAGATTATAAGCATATAATTGTTTCTCATTGTTTTAAATATGAAGGTATACATGGTATTACAGGACATTGTTCTTAGTTTGGTGGATAAAGAAAACATCTATGAGGTTATATCTCTGCTGAGACAAGAAGGATGAGTTAAAAATGGACATTTGAAGAGTGAAGAGTGAGAGACCTAAGAAAGGGGAAGTAGATGGTGAAATTTGGGAGATATTTGGCAATTGTCCCCACTAGACAGCAGGAGATGGCCATGTGACTGGAATAAGGTGGAGGACAAAGCAACATGGATGAGGGGGCAGGAGAAGTAGGAACTAGATTACTCAAGACCTTGAAGTCACAACAAGGCTTTCAGATGCTAGTCAAAGCAAATGAAAAATATGAAAAGGATTTTAAGTAGGATGTGATAGAAACATTTTTTTCTTTCAAATAACCATTCTGGATGGTGTATGGATGCAAAGTTGGAGAAAAACATAAAAGAGGCATTTCCGTATCCCTCTAGATAAATCCTGAAGGGTAGCAATATTTTCCCCTTACTTGGTTATCTCAGACCCCTCCATCAATACTTGACACATGGTAGATCTCCATAAATGTTTGCTGAATAAAGGGATTAAGATATTCATCCAGTTATGACCTGTATCATCAATTTAGGCAAAAGATGTTGGTGCATTGGACTTATTGTCGAGGGCAGGAGACATATGGCAGAGACGTTTAGTTGGTGAATTCATTCCAATGTCCTCTCAAAATCTCGTGGAAATTTAATTGCACTGTGATGGTTTTGAGAGGTGAGACCTTTAAGTGCTGACTGGGTGATAGCACCCCACTCTTACCAAGGGTTCAAGGGTGCGATATCCAGGTGAAGTTCTCAAGCGTGTGTGTCCTCTTGCTCCCACTCTCCTTCTCACCATGCTTTCTGGCCACCTGATGCCATCTGCCGCGTTTGACACAACAAGAAGGCCCTACCCAGATGTGCCCCTTGACCTTGGACTTTCCAGAACCTTAAGCTAAATAGGCTTCTATTACTAATTTGTCCAGTCCGTGATATTCTGCTATCGCAGCAGAAATCCCACCCAGATCCTTGGAGAAGCAGCAGGAATTGGTGCTAGTGGATGTTGGAAGGCCACTCATTAGAAGACTCTATTGAGGTTATTCTCAATACTGTTTCAGATACTGACAATTATCTTGATCTCCTATTACTTTCTAAAATATTTGTATTTTAATGTAAAATGACTTTCCGTAGACTATCAGGTATTAGCCCGAAACCGATAGTGTACATATTTTGGAGGTTTGAAGAATTAATAGTAGGCGAATGTCTACTTTGCCTGTGAACTTGAATAGCAGTATTTAATCACTTTTCAATTTCTGGGTCATTAAAAATGTGTTTGCTTCATAATTCCTAGTTCATTTGAGCCATAAATGTGTTAATATTAAAACAAACAATGATAAAGCCTAACTTTCAGGGATATCTTTTAATATTTAAAATCTATATAGTTGGAAGAACCATCTAATTATTGCTTTTAATGCATATGTATGTTACCTATACATTTTCTGAAAAAAATAAATAAAAATTTAAATGATATTTTAAATAAAAATGGGGAAATTTCTTGTTCTGGTTTCAATCATGACAGACTCCCTTTCATTTGCTGAAGATCTAACTCTCAGTAAATACAAATGTGACCTTATTTGGAAATAGAGTATTCATAAAAGTAACCAAATTAAAAAGAGATTAGTAGGGTTTACCCTAATCCAGTAGGACTAGTGTCTATGAAAAAAAGGGAAAATTTGAGGATAGACACATATTTAGGGACAGCAATGTATGAACACTAACATCATTATCTTGAAACCAGAGAGAATTCTGGAGCAGATCCTTACCACACCTTAATATCAGTCATTACATTTCAAGCAAAACCTATAATAGCAGCAACTTCATTAAGATTGTATTAACAGATCTTTTTGTTCTTTATTTCTGCTGAATCTGCCAAATTTAGCTGCACACGCTAGTTGCTACTGAGTAGAATGAATAGCTCCTTTCAAAGATATACAAATTGCATTTTAAATATCTTATTTTAAAGTTGGAGAAATGTAGAAAGCAGATACTGTTGTCATTTTTTTTTAAAAGAAAAGCAGAATGGATATTATTTTATATTGAGAAGAGAGTTATTTCTTTGCGTGGTTATTCAGAGCAAATACACCGCAAGGTCATCTGAGGTTTAATTTGAGGTGGTGCAAATATCCTATGGATTCTTAGCATTTTTGCTGTTCCCAGAAAGGTTTTCTTCGCTTTAGCTACGAATACTCCTAGTTCATTTTCTTCAGTACGTCTGAGTCACCTCTTTTAAAAATACTAATGGCTGAAATAATTACAGGCACCTTATTGCTAAAAAAAATATGAAAAAATTAAAAGTTTTCTCCATATTATTTTTTTCTTAGAATTGGAGAATATAAACATCAAATAATATTAATACACAGAGACTTAAGGACATCTTGGATTTGATATTGCTAAATTCTCTAGTCTAAAATCATACCAATTATATTGGTACTTCAAAATTTTTCTTAATCAGAATGCTCGATATTTTAAAAAAGTTTTCCAATGTTGTCCTTTAA
Source organism: Hystrix cristata (assembly GCA_004026905.1). NCBI lineage: Eukaryota > Metazoa > Chordata > Mammalia > Rodentia > Hystricidae > Hystrix > Hystrix cristata. The sequence goes on along the minus strand of PVJO010030666.1, from coordinate 1,198 downwards.
TCTTTAAAATCATTGTCCACACAGATAATACAAAAATGCAGCCCATAAGTCATAATTCTTCAGTGCTTGAAATATTAGCATATCAATCTCTTTTCATTCTATTTGGGCACAAATACTCGTATGAATTCTGTTACAGGTATTTATAGATTTATAGATTGCCCAGAATGAGAGCATGTGTTACAGAAATTGCAAACACACTTGAAGATGTAATTCTTATTCTAGCAGATAAGAAATGTTTTACAGAATAATTCAAACCTGAGTTAAAGTAAAGAGAATGTATGTGCATGTGACAAAGGAGTAGCACAAGTCAAGGCACAAAGATATTGTGAGTACATTTTCACTGACGGTATATACCAGTTTGGATAGAATATAGGTTTGATATGGATGGGATGTGAGTTATATTAGAGTGTGTGTGTGTGTGTGTGTGCGCGCGCGCACGCATGCGCGCGCGTGTTAGGAGAGACTGCTGCAGGTCTCAAGTGCCAGGAGTGAAGGTGTGCATACCTGACAGCGAGGAATAAAAGCAGCCAGAAGGTCTAGAGGCCAACGGCGTGGTTTCTCATCCTAGCTCAACTAGGATTCACTACGCACCTCCCTCCATGCTTTTAGCCTGCTTTCATTTTATAACATGTATCGCTCTATCAGGCATTGTTATAAAGCCATTCATTTAAACTGCCTTATTAAAATGTTTAATATGAATACGGGGGATAACAAATCCTTCAGTAAATATAGAGCAAAATGAAATGCAGGCAGAGGGTTGGATTCTGATACTACAGGAGAAACATAGTTGCTGAAATATTTTTGTTTTTTCTGAAATAAAGTCTCATGAAGTCACCCAGGAGCGTGGAAATTAAATACAGAAGAACCTTGAGTCGAGAAAGGCAAGTAGAAGACTCTTAACCCACCCCACCCCATCGTCCCTTGACCAACCTTTCCATTATTACCTGGCCATTCTAACATATACACACGATTGTGCCCTCTTCTGCTTAAATTCTGGCCATGTCCCTAAACTGCAGTCAAGTTCAAATTCCTTAGCAAGTCATTAAAGTGCACAATAAGTCAAGCTCAGTATCTTTCTAGCCTTATCTCTTAATGTCTCTTCTAAGGCTCAACTGTTTCATAAATGCTGACCCCCAGAAGGAAGGCCAAATTCTTGCCACTCCTCTGAATAAGTTACACATATTTATAGTTTGAAAAA
>PVJO010030665.1:0-15212 GCA_004026905.1 Hystrix cristata | reverse complement strand
AACATACTCTTAAGTGAAATAAATCGGACACTCATGAGCACACATCGAATTGTTTCTCTGATATGAGAAACCATAACTGTAAATAAGGACAAAGAGGTGTAATAGATATTATATAAAAGGAGGATGGTGGGCAGAGGAGAGGAGTACTAGAAGGAAAGAAGGGGAAAAGCAGAAAGGCAACAGGGGAAAGAGGGGAATGGGAAATATGGAAAATGATGAATGAACCTGCTGTAAATAGGGAGGGAGGGTGCAGATGGAGGGGCGGGGGAGAGGGGGGAGAACCAAGACACATCATGTATAGGTACAGAATTAATGTAATGAATGTGACCATTGTATGTAGAATGTACCAATACATGTTCTTGGTTTAAAATAAAATTAAAAAAAAAAAATTCATTACCTTGGGACATGAGAGAGCTGGAGGAACAGTGGAGGACCGACATGGCACGCCCAAGAAAACGGAACTGTGCTGGAGGAGCAGCACCCCACCTCCACGTGAGACAGCAGACCATCAAACGGAGGAGCAAGGCCCTGCCCCCAGGGAGCGCAGGGCAGGGCGGCAGAGGCAAATACTACCCATTTTCCTGGATGAAGGCAGCACCCAGGAGAGAAGGGAGCAATGAGACCCCATGAGTATTGACATTTAAGTCCAACAGCCCACAAGAACCCACATGTTGTGGCCTACGTTCAGTAGAGAACACAGGACTGATCACATTGCACATCTACCAAATTAGGCAAGGACATGCTGTGGCTTGAATGGTAACCACAGTCTGGGGGCAGGTGGATGAACAGAGGGCTTCTAGTTCAAAATTGTATCTGGGGCTGGGGATCGAGCTCAGTGATTAGAGTGCTTGCCTTGCAAGCATAAGGCCCCGAGTTCGATCCCCAGCTCAAAAGAAGGAAAGAAAAGAAAATTATGTCTGGCTAAAACACAAGACTGCAGATTGTAGAAAGAAGCCACTCATTCCATAACACAGGACTTTTTTCTTTGACTCTATCTTTCTTTTTTTCCTGTTTTGCATTATTTTTTTAATCTTTTCTACATCTGTTTTTTTCAGGGTGAAGCGTTTTTCTCCCACTTTATTTTTTCTATTCTTTAAGTTTCTTTTTTTTTCCCTTCGATATTGTTCCCTTCCCAATTTTTTTCTTCCTTCTTTCTTTCATCTCCAGGTTTTGCTGCCTAACTTTCTCTCTCTCTCTCTCTCTCTTCCTCCCTCTCTCAAAATAGATACACCCTTAGTCAATCTAACCAAACTAAAAAAGGAGAAAAAAGGCCCAAATCAATGCAGTTAGAAATTAAAAAGGTGAAATTACGGTGGACACTGCTGAAATAAAAAACATTAGAAACTATTTTGCAAATCTGTATGGCAATAAATTGGAGAATTCAGAAGAAATGGATACATACAAGTTACCAAAAATTGAACCAAGATTTATAAATCCTTAATTATCCATCATCAGGCAATGAAATTGAAGCAGTAGCAAATAACCGACCAAGGAGAAAAGCCCAGGTCTGCGTGGATTCACTGCTGAATATTACAGAAACATTAGGGAAGTTCTAACACCAGCACGCCTGAAGCTCTTCAATTTAATTGAAAGGTAAGGAGTACTCCCAAAATCATTCCTGGAAGCTACCATTACCCTGATTCCAAAACCAGACAAGGATCCAGTCAAAAAAGAGAACTATAGACTAAGCATTTTAATCAATTTAATGCAAAAATTCTCAACAAGATTTGGGAAACAAAATGCAGTGAATCATAAAAAGGTCATATATCATGACCAAGTAAGCTTTATCCCAGGGATGCAAGGATGATTCAGCATATGTAAAGCAATAAATGCAATACATCATATAAATAGAAAGAAGCACAGAAATAATGTGCTCATCTCAATAGATGCAGAAAAAGCCTTGACAAAATCCAGCATCCTTCCATGATAAAAACACTGAAGAAAATGAGTGTAGAAAGAACTTATCTCAAACTGATAAAAAGTCATTTATGACAAACTTACTGCTAACATTGTACTAAATAGGGAACAAACAGAAAGCTTTCCCTCTGAAATCAGAAACAAGACAAGGATGTCTCTATCACCTCTCCTGTTCAATGTAGTATTCTAAACATTAGCAAGAGGCAAGAAAAAGAAATAAAAAGGGATATGTATTGGAAAGGAAGAAGTTAAATTATCATCATTTGCAGATGACAAGACTTTCTACACTGAAGACCCCAAAAGTCTACCAAAGGGCACTTAGAATTATCAAATTTAGTAATGTAGCATGATACAAAATTAACACACAAAAATCCATAGTTTTCCTGTACACTAATAATGAACCAACTGAGAGAGAAATTGGGAATAAAGTACCACTCACAATAGCACCAAGAAACATTAAATACTTGGGAATGAATCTAACTGAGGAAGTGAAAGACCTCTACCATAAAAATACAGTTCTTTGATAAAGGAAATCAAAAAGGACATCAGAAAATGGAAACATATTTCCTGTTCTTGGATAAGCAGAACCAATACAGTAAAAATAACCATACTTCCAAATGTGATATACAGATATAATGCAATTGCAGTTAAATGTCTAATAGCATTGTTCACAGAACTGGAGAAAACAATCCTAAAATTCTTATGGAACCAGAAGAGACCCAGAATAGCAAAAGCAATCCTGGGTAAAAAGAGCAAAGTGGAAGACATTAAAATCCCAGGCTTGAAGTTATATTACAAAGCTACTGTGATAAAAACGGCATGGTACTAGCACAAAAAACAGATGTGAGGATACAGAATAGATGATACAGAAACAATTCTAAGTACATCCAACTATTTGATCTTTAGCAGAGGGGCCAAAAACACACAGTGGAAGAAAGATAGCCTGTTTAATAAATCGTTTTGGGAAAACTAGCTACCCACACACAGAATATTGAACCTAGACCTGTTTGTCTCACCTTGTATTAAACTGAAATCAAAATGGATCAAAGAACTAAATGTTAAACCAGAAACATTTAATATGCTGGGAGATAAGATAGAATTCTTGAAGTCATAGACATAGTCAAAGGCTTTCTGAACAGAACCCGTGTCGCACAAGAAATAGTTCCAAGAATCAATAAATGGGATTATATTAAGTTAAAAATCTTCTGCACAACCAAAGAAACAACCCACAGAGTGAGAAAGACAACCTACAGAAAGGGAAAATTTTTTTCTATCAATTCTCCAGACAAAGGATTTTATCTAAAATACATAAAGAATTCAGAAATTGGATCACCCAAAATAAAAGATCCAATAAAAAATAGGCAAGTTAATTTAATAGATACTTCACAGAAGTACAAATGGTGAATTAAATACAAAGAATGACTAAATATCTTTGGCCAATAGAGTAATGCAAATTAAAACAACGCTGAGATTCCATCTTACCCAGAAATAATGGCCATCATCAAGAAATCAAATAATAACAGGTGCTAGCAAGACTGCATGGAAAAAGGAACCCTTCTACACTGTTGCTGGGAATGTAAACTAGTACAACCACTATGGAAATTAGCATGCCTATTCCTCAGAAATTTAAATTAGAAAATCTGTTCAACCATGCTCTTCCCCTTCTGGGTATCATTCCAAAAGAGTTAAAGACATCATATTACAGAGATACATGCATACCCATGTTTATAGCAGCACAATTCATTATAGCTAAATCTTGGAAGTGGCCTACACGTCCACCAAAAGATGAAAGGGTGAAGAACATTGGCATTTCCATACCATGGAGTATACACTACTCTGGCATAAAGAAAAACTGGAGTCATTTGTAGGAAAATGGATGCACATTGAGGTCATAATGTTAAGTAAAATAAATCAGATGTACAGCTTAAATATCACATTATTTCTCTTATATGAGAAACCAGGAGTCAAAATAAAGAGCAAAATGTAAGATAGATAATAGGAAGTAGGATGATAGATCAATCTCAAAGGGGACAGGAATCAAGAGATGGAAGGAGGAGAGGGAAGGAAGGGATAAGGGATGAACAAAAAAGGAAGTGGAATGTGTTACATACATGTACCAATGCCACACAAGGAAAATAAATAAAAATAGAGGATGAGGTTCAAGGGATGGGTGGAGGGCTGAGGAAGGGAAGGGAAAGGGCATGATAAAAGGAGTTAAAATGTGTTCTATACATATACCAATTTCCCACATGGAATGTAAACCTTATGTACTGCACTCATGTACTAATAATAAAATAAAATAATGAAGACACATAAATAAAAAAATAGGTGAAAATAGATAAATGTGTGGCATCAGGCTAGGTTCTTCTTATCTCTTACATAAATCATTATTATTTTTAAAGCATTGGTTACCTTGGATTTGCAAACATTACTTTGGTAATTTTTATATAGTTCTCAAAGCATTGCTTTCTGGCACAGAAGGCATTGTCCTCATAAGAGCATCTGATGTGATAATCCCATTTAGGTTAAGCTGTAACCTTGTGACAGGACACAGTCAGACCTCCGTGCAGCTCCGACACCTGATTTCTCACAGTGTGCTGCAAAGGAACAGACTCCTCAGAACAAATACATTTCATGGTTACAAAAATGAACTTAAAACAATAACATGGAGAAGATGTATGCCATGACTGAAAAACAAAACCTCAAAACTAAATTGTGTATTTAGGACATAAGCACAAATCTAACTACATCATTCTTTTTCAAGAATGTACCTCTAATTATTGTTCTGGCTACAAATCTTAAATAATTAATCAGAACTATACTAGGGCAGGAAATGACACAGTTATCTGTTTCCTAATAAACAAGAGATCATTTAAAATATCCCTCAGCCAAATTACAAGTATGTTTCATAGATTACTATAATTTTAATAGCTGTACAATACAGCCAAAAAAAAAATCCAAAGCCCTTATCAAGGCCCATAAAGGTCTGTCTTTTCTCTCCTAGCTCATTCTTTCTGTTTCCCTTGCTGATAACATTCTAGTGAAATGATTTTTTACAGTTTCTCAAAAAATGTATCCTTAGGACCATTGTGCAAGTTGTTCTCTTATTCAATAATGTTCTTCCTCCTACATGCAGAATATATTATGCCTTAGGTTGAGTGTGGAGGCACGAAGAAGCCTCCCCTGACCATCCACAGAAATAGTCATCCAGCCCCTTTGTACTCTTGTCACAACTCATCGCACACATAAATCCATTTATTTATATTTCTGTCTACTTGTGTGTTTCAATAACTCTTTTCTCTACAATATAAGGACAAACTTATTAACTTCATTTGTCCAATATCAGACATACCAGTCTCCCATAAATGTTTAAATAAAAGTGAATTAGAATATACAAACTTATAAAGAGCTTATTTCAAAGTGAATATAAATAAGGGTTTGGAGAACATAGATACTAAAATAGTTAATGAGGCATAATATCATAAAAGGAAATAGAGAAATAAATACCACATAGCCTACTATGTATACATATGGCTCATCATTCCATCATCATTTATACTAATTTAAAAAATAAAAATGTACTAAAATTCACCTAAATTTACTTAGATTTCAATTTAATCTAATGCAAAGATTGACGCCTTACCTTGAAGTGTAAGTGTAGATTTAGGCTTATATTCAGGAGAGTTGTTCAGAACGTGGTTCTAGTTAAAAACCTAGTGTATGAACCTTGTCCCTCGTAATTCTATAGCAATAGGTGGAGGCACAAAGAAATAATAAATGATTAACAAAAAATATATTTGAACAACAGGATTACAGGTGTTTTTAAATTTTTAATGATTATTGTTTGCTTGCATTGTCTAGTGTTTTAAACTAATAGTGAGGGGAAAGAGATTGATTTTAGTCACATATTCTTTTACAGATAACTCTTTCATTACCACGTTTTCCTGTGCAATTTAGTCTCTTAAACATGTTAGTCATATGTCAGGTACTTGCCAGTAACTTGCCAGGTACTTTACCAGGTATATTGAGGCATCTTGTTTACTTTGATGGTGTAAAGAGTCATATTAAAGATAAAGCTATATAAAGGAATAAATACACACATTTTGATGTGTGCAATAACTCCAAGAAATAAGACACAGAGACAATGGAAAAGAAAATCTGTCCAAAAGAATAGTCTTCAGTTTTTCAGACACCATTTCCCTTACCACACTTCTTTCTCTGCAATTATGACTAAGGTCAAAAGGGAAGGCTGTAGCTTATATGGCTTTGGCAGGATGTAAAGAAGACTTTCTGATCACTGGGTGATGCGTTTTGCACACCCACGATACTACTTGCTAGTGTTCTCAGCAGAAGCCTGCAGCTGGTATAACTAAGATTTTTCCTCAGGCCCAGACATACTCCAGCTTTGCCCCTGAAGGACTTCACCTTGATCTCCCTTACTTGGTATTATACACTCTACTGACCTCCCCATGTGACTCCGGTTATCTCTACTCAGGTGAATATTTCTGTCACCTTCAACTCAGAATAATTTACCCTTTCATGGGCCCTCTTCAGCAATTTTCCTATTAAAATAACAACTGCTTCTGAATCATTGCCATATAAAAACTAAGCATAGATGAAAGAGCTGACATTTACAGTTCCCACTATAAAAATATATAGTGCTAACACATTTGATTTCATAGAGCAAGATCCCTGATTAGTCAAGGGTAGTCTTTGAAGGGGACACTTTTCAGATTCCCAAATGAGAAAAAAGGAAAACTCTCATTTATCTGATATATTTCTCCCTCTCTATCTTTATAACAAATATTACAAACTTTAAAATGTAAATTATTTATTTATTTACTGACAAATTACAATTGTGTATATTTATAGACTTGGAATCCAGCCTGTGATTCTTTCAGAGAGTAGCGCGTGTTTCCTGTGTGTTACAACCTCGTCTCAAGAGACACGGCTTAGAAGACCCCGTGCCTAAGGTGCAGATCCCTCGGCACATCCCACAACGCAGTTAGTGAAAGAGAGCCCACATCTCCTATCTCAGTGAAAGTCCCCCAATAAAAAAGTACGCTAGCCCCTCAAGTTTTAAAATTTCAGACAATTGAAGAATTTTTATGTGTCCCAAATTTTTAGAGACATAATTACGCTAAATAATTTATTTACTTGAAGTTCAAGTGTAAAAGAGTGGCTTGTATTGCTAAGTGTTACATATGGCCAACACCGAATTCAGTTGCTCTGCGAAGGACACCAGAACTAGAGAGCACTGGCGGTTCCCCTGGTAGGACGAAGGCATCTACCTCACTCCGTTTCTCATATCCCACACCCCTAAAAGGAGAATGTCAGCCTCCTTCCAACTCTCATTATCAGAAAGTGGTGGGAACTGAAGCCAGTAACAATATACCACAGTCTACATTCCACTTGTGAAACACAGAGCAGAGCTTACACTCTAAACACGCTGGTGACCCTACAAGTGCAAAGAGCAAAGAGTACTACTGAAAATCTTGAAAGTTAAAGCTAATCACGCTCCATTTCTTTTTGTTTTCCTTGTGGTTCTTCATACATATGCATTCAAAATGTTTTAAAAAGTGCAAATGCCCCTTCAAGTCACTCAACTGTTCGATATCAAGACACTTACAATAAGGCAATTTTAAATGCAGCACATGCTATAATGACAAAGCTTATAAACTGTATCTATTATAAAAGATTGAATTTGCTTAAGTAAACTTGAAGTAAACTCATTAGCCTCACAGTAATCAACTAACTATTCAATTATGAATTTACTAACACCGTCCTCACCTCACCTAGTGTGGCTCCTTTTGTTAACAAGAAAGCATTTAAATCTTTGAACTTTCTTCTTGAAGTCCTGTTTGTAATAAATAGTTCTTGAAATCTTACCCAATTCCTATCCCTAATACATGAAGCTCAATTCTTTACGGCGTTTAAAAATACAATGGAAAAACGTGTGTGTGTGTGTGTGTATATATACACACATATATATACACACATATATATATGGAGAGAGAGAGAGAGAGAGAGAGAGAGAGACAATCCACGTTTGTCCTAAGTCCATGTCCTAAGTAAAGGATACCCATTTCTTCTGCTTCTCTTTTCTTCCATCTTCTCATAATTCTTGAGCTGTCCCTTTTAATTCTTTAAGTGATAGCTTCCTTCTACAAGTGACATGGCCTTGATGTAATTGTCAAAATGGATGTTATGGCTCCATGTGTCTCTAACTATGAGAATGGTCTTATTATTTTATCTTAGATATCATTAAGAGGATATGGAGGTGGGAAAATAATGGAAAAATGCAAGGATAATGATATAGTTGTACACATAAACATTTTATTATAGTTTATATACGTACGTATGCGTGTGTGTTTTGTATAGGTATACATCACTATGCATGATCATAGGTATATGTGTGTTATGGTATTTTTGTATTCCCTACTTTCTTAATAAATATTGTTTTTTTTCTTTTATAGATCCTAATTTCTGGCAAAAAAATTAATAAATGTCTCAGGCAGAACAAGGCCAGTATAATTTTACAGGCAAAGGAGGAAAATCACAATAATTTTAAAGTGTTACCCTAATCACATTATCATGTAAGAGAAGAATATATTTATTTTCTTTTACGTTTTAAAGAAACACACATCTTAATTGGTAGTAGTATATCCTAGATTACAAGCTTATACTCTTATACAGAGGTGAATTGGCCCAAGAGATCCTTTGTATTCATAGCTGAGCCCTTATGCAAAGAACTGCAACCTAACTCTCACAGTAAGTAAACTGGAAACCCGACTTAGGAATTCGTCCTTGTAACGTATAGCAGAGCCCCAGCTGGCCACAGCAGCCGAACTTCAGCCAATTACAGGAGGATGACTGTTGAATTCGTGTTAAAATAAGGCAAGTGGAAGGCTGGAATCAATCTAGTTTTCTCCGTTCCTCATTTCTGTTTTCGGAACACTGCTTTTGTTTCCTGTTCATAAATCTTTTTAGACCACATTACAAGTAGGAGTCTTTCTGAATCTGTTCTTATTCTGAAGACTGTCCAATTTGCAAATTTTTCTTCATTCAACTAAGCTCTATTTAATTTGTCTGAAGTTTTCTTTCAACAACCCCCTTGGATACACTATGGACTCAGAAAAAAAATATTGCAAATCTATTTTTAGGGACTTCACCACTTTTAAGTAGAAGGAATTCTGCATTTGATAATGTAGATAATTTTTTAGAGCAAACATGCTGCATTGTATTTGTTGCTTTTAAGATTACCTTGAGAACCTATATCCTTAGTCCAGTGAATTAATTAACCATAAGAAAGATAAATGTTCAGAGGGGAAAAAGACAGAAGTAAAAGTTTAATGATGTTTCACTGAACAGCTGTACCAATTGTGAAACTTTTGTCAATATATTCAAATGAGAATCTCATTAACAAGTCAAGGAATTCTGGTAAGAAAAGTGAAAGCTTGAAACACTCTACAGTTAAACTGCCGTGTGTGTTTCTTCCATATGACTGATACACGGTACTTAGTGAGATAAAAGACGCGAACATTTCACAGACGTTTTACCATGAAAGTCTTCCAGGCATTCTAGGTATAGGTTGGAAAAATACCCACTTCCTTAGAAACTTGAAAACAAGTCCTTCAATGCCAGGCATGGAGGCATAACATCGCGTCAGTTAACACTTTTTCAGCTTAAGCAAAGATAGAGTTTCACAGGTGAATCAGGTGAGCAGATTTAACTCAAGTATTTACAAGTCGTCCCTGACAACCTTTCACTCCAGGTGAAATGTGAACCATAAATATTACAAACGAGGTTAACATAAAAGATGGCTTATCATCATGGACAAAACAGATTAGCAAATCAGGAAATGTCGGCTCGGCCAGGGAACAAATGAAAATGTGCTAAGGGAAGGTGAGCTCGAGCTTCAATATCTACAGAAGTGGGTAGGTGCAGTCCAGCATTCTCAGAGATCAGCAAGTTTGAGGCAAATCCATACGTTGGGAACCGACACAGTGACTATAAATTTTCTAAATTTCCATTGGAATTTCCAGGTCAGGAGGCAGTCTGTTATTCTGGTTTTTTGTTTTTTTGTTTTTTTCCTAGAATCTTGAAAGACACTGCTAGACTCCCAAATATTGTTTCTCATGGCAGACTGAGTTCCCAAAAACTGTATGCCTGACAATCTACCCGTGTCAGCAAATCTCTAAGCTCAGGAAGAGACTTGCTCTCTTTTTGACCAGTCTGCAACCATTAAACATATATCAGAAAGTGCCCTTTTGCAAATACGCAGTCTGACAGTGAGGCTTCTAGCCACTCCACAAGTGTGCACTCAACAGATATGTATTGAGTATTTACTGTGTGTCAGGGTTTTTACAGAGCTAGGCATGAAGGAGGGAACAAAGCACTATCCTTACTATCATGGAGTTCACAGTTCACCAGGAAATGGTGCATAGACAAACCCACAAATATACAAATTATTTGGGAAAATCAACAAAGAAAAAAAAATCCAAAAGTATCCCATTTATTTGTACTTCTAGAGCAAGAAGTTAATTTATGGAGGTTAGGTAGATTAGAACAGTGATTGCTATTCCAATAAAGGAGTTGAGGGCTTGGAAAAGACCTTAGGAAAGTTTCTATAGATAGTAATATTTTATGTCTCAGCAGGTGTTTAATTTTTAAAAATTGTGTGCAATTCTTAAAAAGTATTAAAAGGCAAGTTTAATTTTTTTTCCATTTCTGTGTAGGTAAATTTTAAATCAAAAATATTTAAAATGCTAACAAAATACTGACATCTGGTTAATGATGTGCATTCTGAAGGAGTACTGATGTGTGCAACTTGCTTTGAAGTACATGTATAAAAAGATGGATTGAGCTAGATGGGGTGGTGCATGCCTATAATTTCAGCAGTTGGGAGGCTGAGGCAGAAGCATTGCCATGTGTTTGAGGCCAGCCTGGGAAAATAGTGAGCTCGATGCCAGCCTGAACTACACAGCAAAATCTTGTCTCAAACAAACAAATGAACAAACAAATGGATGATACATGAATAGAATAGAAATGCTATGCACAAACTTTACTAGTGGATGTATACATTTTCACTGTAAAAACTCTCACCTCTTCTCTAAATCTGAAATTTTCATAATGAAATATTGGCGAAGTAAACAATGAGGAGGGCTGAGTGATAGGAATGGAGTCAAGAAAAGTCGTAGTAAAGGATAAATTGGATAAATAATGGTGATTAACATTCTCTTAGCCCCATAAATTATTAGATATTCTGAGGAAAGGGATAGATAGTCAGATTTACATGTTACAAGATACCTTCAAGATGTTGCTTGACTGAGGTATACACTGTGTGGTAATGTGGGCAGGGGGAATGTAGAAAGAGCAGAGAGAAGGCTATAGCAATGATACAAACAAAAATGACAACAATCTAGACCATGGTGGTGGGAGAAGGGTGGGAAAAAATGTTAGAACACTGTATTTACTCATAAAATTAAAGCAACAGGTTTTGCTGACATTTTTCCTATAATCGTTTGTTACCATCCAGGGGAAAAGACAGGCTATACTTATCCTGGCCGGAACAAAAAATTTGTGTTTCAACTCATTCAAATGAATATATTTTCTAATTTCTGTTTGATTTCTGCTTTGGTCCATGAATTATTTAGAAGTGTGTTGTTTAATTTCCAAATACTTAGCCATTTTCCAGATATTCGCCTATTATTTACACTTACTAATATTGTGATCTGAGATGATATTGTGTATGATTTTAATCCCCTCTGTCTATTCAGATTTATAATAGAGTATATGATCTATCTTTGTGAATGATACATGTGTGTATAAAAAAGAAGGTACATCTGATATTGTTAATGAATCGTTCTACAATAAATTAGATTACCTTTCAAATTCTGTTTAACTTTTATATTCTCAAAATTTAGCTGCTTTTTCTATCAATAATCAATAAAGAATTAGTGAAATATCCAATTAAAATTTCAATTTATACATTTATTATTTTATTTCTAGAGAGTTTTACCTCCACTTTTTCCCGAAGTCCATCTAATCTTTTGTTCTCAAGGATTTTACCTATTCATATCTTTTTCTGTAAATTGAATGGTGAATTTTTCTTCTATACTTAATCTATTCCAACATGCTCCAGGCCTATCTCTGGAGATTCACGTAATGTTCCCTTTATTTACATCCTTCTCAGATATTGCCTCATTTTCTAATTCTCTTTGATAACTATCTCCTGAAACAGTTGCCTACCCCAACGAATTAGGTTTCCTCCCTGTTTACACCATAAGATATTCTAAACAAATATCAACATTATGGACAAAAGGTGCTTATCAATTTTGCAAAGTACCCAAAAATTACCAAATCCAGTAAACACTTCTCTAACTTCTTCGCAGACTTGCATTTCTCACCATCAGGATTTCTGTCTTTCTGTTTTGTTAAAATGAGGTACAATTTACATACAGTCAGATACACAGATCTTAAGTGTTCAGTTTATGGAATACTGACAAATATATTCACCCAAATAACTCAAAATCAAGACATAGAACTCTTCTACACGTCTCAGAAAGCTGTCCTGAATTCCTTTCTAATCGATTGCCCAGAAGCAAACACTGTGCTGATTTATATCACTCTAAATTTGCTTCGTCCTTAAAATTTGTATAAATAAAGTTAAATGAAATCACGTAAAAGGTCATCTATTGTACCAAGAGTCTTTCACTCAATGCTTTTCAGATTTGTCTATGTTGTTTTGCCTGTCAGTCATTTTTTGGATTACTAAGTACATTCACTTTATGTTACCACATGTCAAATTACCACAATCTGAGGGGCATTAAACAGCATATATTTATGTTCTTACTGTTTCCGCGGGTCAGGATTCTGGACACCGCTGAACTGGGTCCTCTCCAGAGTTTTCCAAGGCTGCAGTCTAGATGTACGCAGGGCTATGTGGCTTTGGAAAGCAAGGTCCTTTCCAAGTTCAGGCGTTTGCTGTCTGAGTTCAGTTCACGTGGGTAGTACTGCGGTTCTCACTTTCTGACTGCCTGTCCACCAGGAGCTGCTCTCACGTCCAAGAAAATTTCACAATTTTTGTGTACATGGCTTTCTCACGAAACTTCTTACGAAACAGAGACTTCCAAAATGCAACTCTCTCCCTTAGAAAGAGCCCATTCTCAGGGACTACTGGGATAATTTTATTTTACTTACTACAAAATCCACTGATTTGGAATCTTAATTACATCTGCAAAAATCTCCTCAGGTAGATCAAATAACAACTTGATTATAGAAGCTATGTTCCCAAGTCTTGCCCACAATGAAGGGGAGATGATCCTATAAGGCATGTGCTGGGTATCAATGTGTGGGAATCTTGGAGGTATTTTAGAATTCTGCCTACAGTGTTAAATATTCCTTGTGTGTGTGTTTATGTGTGTGTGTGTGTGTGCGTGCGCGCAAGCGTGCATATGACAGGGAATGAAACTAGGACCTTTGGACTGAGCTACGTTCCTAGTCTTTGAAAAATGTTTTGAAACAGAGTCTTGCTAAATTGCTAAAGTGCTTCAGGCTGGGCTTGAATCCCCCTGCCCCACCTTCCCCGAGTGCTGGGATTACATCCGTGAGCCACCACACCTGGCTTCATTCTTTAACAAAATTTATAAAATTTAAATTTATATTTAAACTATTTCAGTTTAAATTTTTTGGCTATTATGGATAAACCTGATATGAACATCTAAGTTTTATGCAGATATTTTTATTTCTCTTATGTAATTCCTGGATCACAGACCAGGCATATGTATACAAGAAACTTCTGGCTGTTTTCCACAGTGTCTAATGGCAATATACTTCCTCCAATATGTATGAAAATTCTGACTGCTCCATATTTTTGCCAGGATTTGGTATTATCGGTCATGAATTTTTGCCCTTCTAATGAGTATAAAGTAATTTCTTATTGTAGTTTTGTTTCCCCTAATGATTAACGATGTGAACATTTTAGCAAGTGCTCTTTGGCCATTTGAATATTTTTTTGAATTATTTTTTAAGTCTGTGATCAATATTTTATTGATTATATTTTCATTATTGAGTTACAGGGGTGATCATAGACATCTCAATTAATAGTATCAACATGCTTCCAGAAACATAGGAGTTTATCTTAACTGGGTTTGTTCCTTTGCCTTCCCCAGCCAATATTAGTTTATCTTGAAAATTCTTCCCCTAAAATCCTTCCAAATCCAACTACTTTTTAAGAGCTCCTCTGTTGCCACTTAAATCTCTGCCCATAATTATTTGTCACCTGGACTACCACAGAAGGCTGCTAGCTATGCTACCTCATTCACTTTGCCCCCTCCAGTGCTTTCCAATTCAAACAAACAAAAAAATTGACTATTTTAAAATATACATTGCCATATGGAAGTCCCTTACTTAAAACTGTTAAAGAACTGTTACTTTATGCATTAAATAAATATGCATTGAATGACCGTTGCGTGTCAGATTGTTCAAAACTCTTGGGATACAATGTAATTACACAAAGACATTGTTCCTAAATTCACTGAATTTACATTAATTAAATTCCTGTCATTTGCAACAACATGAATGGAACTGGAATTCACCATGTTAAGTCAAATAAGCCATGCACAGACACACAAATCTCAAAAGATATCCCCACAGGTAGATTTTAAACAGTTGATTTTATAGAAGTTGAGAGAAAAGTGGTTGCCAGAGGCTGAGGAGAGTGAGAGAGTGATGGGAAATATTGATTAATGGGTGCTAAGTGATAGTTAGATGGGAGAAATCAGCTCTTTTTTTTTTTAATTACTCAGTAGAGTGACTAAAGATAATTATAATATACTATATATTTCAAAAAAGTTAGAAAGAATAATTTTTTTATTTTAAACCAAGAACATGTATTGGTACATTTTACATATAATGGTCACATTATTTACATTTATTTTGTACCTGTACATGATGCATCTTGGTTCTCCCCCCTCTTCCCCACCCCTCCCCTCTGTTCCCTCCCTCCCTATTTACAGCAGGTTTATTCATCATTTTCCATATTTTCCCTTTCCCTTTTCTTTCCTTTGTTGCCTTTCTGCTTTTCCCCCCTTCTTTCTTTCTAGTACTTCTCTCCTTTGTACATTATCTTCCTTTTGTATAATATCTATTATACCTCTTTGTCTTTATTTACAGTTATGGTTTCTTACATCAGAGAAACAATTTGATGTGTACTCATGAGTGTCTGATTTATTTCACTTAAAAGTATGTTCTCAAGGAACATCCATTTACATACAAATGACTCTAGTTTATCC
>PVJO010030664.1:0-15578 GCA_004026905.1 Hystrix cristata | reverse complement strand
GCAGTTATGTATTTGGGTATCTTCTAGTCATGGTCAAAGGCCTGTGGATTTGCACAGGATGCAGTTAGAGCACATCTCTGTTCTCTTCTGCTAGTCTAGTCGCCTTTATCATATTTTTAGTTTTGTCATTTCTATGCATTTTAAATAACAAGATATATATACGGTAAGACCCCACTTAATGCTACCACACTTAACTCTGCTGTACTTTACACTGTTTTGGTATTATGAGGTTACACAAAAATACAGTACAATTTGGGATGTCTTGCTATCGACAACTGCTTACCGAATGAAATCAGAAAACCCAATGTTAGATGGCATCGTTACAAACAAAAACTTTTCCAATGAATGAGAATGTTCCCTATCAAAAACATATTTTTTAATATTTTTAGATTTTTATGAATGTTTTGTGAATTAAAATAGTTATTAGCAATAAAAAGTACATAAGTAATGTAATAAAACAAAGAAAATTGATAAACTTCTCTAGTCTTTGTTCTGTTTCACTTTTCCCCACTATTTATGAGCTTGTTTAACACTGTTTCATTCAGCACTGAGACTTCTCAGAAAGCCCATGTTAAGCAGGCTCTTAGTGTATATATATTTCAGTTTAATTAAAAATTCTACAATATGTATACTATAGAAAAATTCAAAACTTAGGAACATCGTTATGAAGACTGTAATCTCTGATTCCAGCTGTAGTATCAAACTCTCGCTATCATTCCAGCCCGGTCAGCTCTGGCCACCTTCCCATTGCTGTAAGGGCAAAGCTTGTTCTCATCTTGGTCCTCAGGCAATCAATTTTCACATGCCTGCCTTGGTCTCAGTATGCTGATCTACTTTTATTGTTTAACTTCTCAGACCTTTTCTGACCATGTTTATAGGTAGAACTTCTGCCCTTCCCAATTCCTAGGTTTTTATTTCATTGTTCTGTTTTGTGTTCCTATATATGTAAATTCAGTCATTTATGATATAAATTAAACATTTGGCTGTCAAATATACACCTCTGTGAAAGCCCTGGCAAGGGAGAGACCTTGGGCATCTTAGGATCTACAGCAACCACGGACTCTGCAGGAGAGCACTAACAATGTGCAGGGGTTTGAGAATGTGTCTCGAAAACAATAGAGTACATTAAGGAAATAATTTTAAATCACATAAATCTTTCAACTCAAATGCTGTTAATGATTTTTCTCACTTTGTTTAGTCATTAGTGTATCTTGATGATGAGTAAAAATGCTTGAGCTGGTTAAATAGTAAAATATAACATAAAGGTGGCTATATATTATGAAACAATGGTTACTTTCATAAAGTGAGATCATATTATACTCTTTTGTACCCTAAATTTTGAAATGTAGCTCTATCTTACTAGAAATTTCAGCATTGAGTTTCGTAGCTGAATTTCATGACTGGTAGAATATAGCATTATGTGCTGTATAATAATAATAGTGAATAATTTGTAGGTTCTTACTATACTGTCTTCTGTGATGAAAATCTTACATTAATCGCTTCCTTTATGTTCTCCCTAACTCTGATATTGCTTCCTTTGATATATGGTCAAGAAAGCCCTAAGATGAAACAGGCAAAGTGAGACTGCACTCAGCAAAAGAGAATACTTTTTTCTGTCTCTTGTCTATGTTTCCATCTCTCCCAGGGGTGGGGGGTAGCTTATATTGCAGACCTCTCTTTATGGGAGTATCTGTTTTTGAAATCTAAATCAAGTTTGGACATTATCTTTTAGAAAACTTTTCTCAGTTGTGCAAGCGATAATTGTTAGTTTGTATTTATTGTGTATATATGTCCTTGCAATTTTGAAAAAGTTTTTAGGATGCATTTGCAATTGAATTTTTTTATGTGTGTCAAAAAACATTTTTGAAGAGTTTGTTGGTCTATAACAACAGCTTATCATTCTCCGTAAATTAGAATCTATACACCTGTACCTATTGTCAGACAATATATTTACTATAATTAATAATCTGACAAAATTTAAGACACTTTGATTAAGTAGTTTTTCTAAACCCTTTTTTCAGTAAGAGAAACTGTGGCGTGGAATCAGTTTGCCTGGACGGCATGACCCCGGGCTTTGCGGGAGAGTCCTTGGATTTCGCTGTCGCAAGGGTACTGCTGACTGCCCCACGGAAACTACGGTCGTGCGCACCACGACTCCCTCACCTCTTAGCCTGCGTGAGTCTCCTCTGATTCTTCACCAGCACCTTACATACAGTACATGTGTCTTGCTTTTCTGTTAGGTCTGGCGAGTTCCATGAGAACAGCCTTTATTTAGCGTAAACACTGCATCTCTGTCCTCCAGTGTGCACCCCGAGCAGGTGTCGAAGTGACAACTGGGAAAGGACTGAGGTTGGCCATCCCCCTGATTGGAAGCTGGGTATACACATGCTATAATCTTAAACACCTCACTTAATCTCTTTGAAAACTCAGTTTCATTTTACACAAAGTGTAGACATTTGAGTATGTATCTAAACTATGACAATGTGACAAGTTTATACAAATCTTTTGGCTAGAATGTTGTTTTAGTTTGGTAGCACAATTGATATTTTCTGTCAAATGAAAATGTCTAGTTATTTCTCTACACACATACACAATCACTGACCAATGAGATTTTAAGGGTTGGACAGTTTATTATTTTATTGTTTTCCTGTGCTTTTTATTCAGTGCTATACTGTCATATGGCAACAAGAAAAATAAAGCTCCTTCCTATCTACATAAAATGATCTACAGTAAATTTACAAAATTTGTGTGAATTTTGTTTGCCTGAAAGACCACAACTTTGTCATTGTACCCACTTGTATAGAAAATATTTTTCTTTGGTAAATTAACTTTGGAAAGGGAGCTTGCATGACATTAGCAGTAATATAAGTTTAGTATAAGCAGTGAATAGCAATTAGTAATTATAATAATAATTACACAATTTATTTGGGATTTCTTGTTCTACAATACCCCTTCTTTATCCTACAGCTGTAATTTCATAAAAATTCAGAATGACTTATTAAACTACTGGCACAATTTAAGAATAAAATACTTAGCCAACATTATTACATTTTAAAAGACTATATATGTACTTAGTAAAGCAGCTAACAGAATAATGGAATGCTTAAGAGTAGAGAAAATCAGAAACAATACTATACAAAATTTAATATATGTCTCTTACTTCATAACTGCATGACTCAGAAAATCACTTGAAATTTTCAAGAGAATTGTCTTCTTTTATTTAAAAATGATAACCACAATAATCACATTTATTTCATAGTGTGATATGGGGGTTCCAGATTTAATATGAGAATCAATAATGTCAGTACCTGTCTATGACACACACTGTGTAACTCTCTAGGACATAAAGTCAAATTCAGCTTCATAAGGAGACAAGCCACTTTTCATCAAGTTTTCATTTAACCATCGAAAGGCTTTTGCTGTGGCCTTCTTACTCATTTGCTTTAAATCAATATCATTTTCTTTACAAGTGTTGACATTCCCCTGTGACAGGAAAATCAACATTTTGAGTCACTCACTTTAAATAATGGACTAAGGCCCAGTTTCAGCATCTATCCATTTTGAATTTGTTTTTGACAATCTTTTAAAAATGCTGAAATTCTTAGTCCCATGATATCTGAATAGATTTTTTCTCCCCTTATTCAAGATTCCACAATGACTGTAATTAATGTGTTGATATCAAACTTGACACAGATTCATTGTCTAAAGTTATATTCATAATCCACTGTGTTAGCAGCAGCTTTTCGATGTAGACCTGTCTCACAGTCAGAAACCAAGTGGTCCCTAGTATAACCAAGGAACTCTTGGAAACAGGAGCTTGATGCCAATCCCCATTATTTCAGGATTTATCAAATTGTTTGATTTACAGCAACAGATAAAAATAGCTCATATTGAAAATTATAAATACAAACCTGGGAGTAAAGAAAAGATTGTGACACAGGCAACCTCATTGCAGACAATGTCTCTAGAAAACCATCTGTTGTCTAAGAGCTGAGGGAACCCACCTTCACTTGTGTTGCAAGCTGTGACAAGACCTTTAATTTTGCACACTACTTCTAATGTAAGCTGTCTAATTTGGAAATTATTTCAATATATAATGTCTTTGTTAAATCCTAACATCACGTTGCCATCTTATATTGCCACAGTCAGGAACTCTGAGGCTAACACTTGATAAAGAATGTTTATAACACAGGAAATATTAAGAGGGAAGAAGAAGTAGGGGGAGTGAGATAGTTTTATAAAAAGAATACCCAAAAGGAGTTCAGTGACTCTAAAAAAGAGTCACTAATAAGAATACATGAGAAAAACACCTGAAATGGCTGTCAAATCTCAATCGTCATTAGTTCTTTTAAAACTCTATGTCAGTATTTGAACATTTAAAATCTCTAATTTGCAGGTCAACTTTCTCTGAATACCTACAACTCTTTTTTAAATGCTTTTATAGCCCTTTTTATGAGTTAAGTCCAGACTCATTTTATTATTGCTAATCCCACTAGATTTTTAATGTTTGTGGAGCAAATAGTTACAATATATATTTTATGTACACTTCCAAATGGATGAATATAGGAAAGGCAATGAAAATTCTTTAAATTTAGAGCAATTGTCTTACTCATATTGGTAACACTTGCGGTTCTCAGCATCATCGTAACAAATCAATGTTTCTATATGAAGGAAGATCACAGTTGTAACAGAGATGACTTTGGCAAACACTGGAAACTCCACTTTCTAGGAAATCAAAGCTATAACATTCTAAAATCCATATATATATGTATATATATATATATATATATATGCACACACACACATGCATGTGTGTAATAGCTCATTGTGTTACTCGCTTTTAAATTTAATGTTTAAGAAAATTAAGAATTTAGCCAAAAGGCTGCATTTTCCAATGCTGTACCATAGAAAAGTCCAGCTACTCTTGTTTTAAAAGATGATTCTGGTATAGGTTTAATTCATAATATTGTTGCTCATTATATTTCTTTTAGCTGTTTTAAAAACTAGAATTATTTAACAGATTCTAAAATGTTCCTTTTTTTAAATTATTGCCATTGAAATATTCCATAATGTAATAATGAAATAAGAGATTATTTTGTAAACTAAACAATGCTTTAACTTATTAGAGCTGCCATGTCAATGCTAACTCATATAAAATTTTAACCATAAATTACCAAAAAAGATCCAACAAAATGTTCCTGTATTTCCTAACAAGATATTTCATACCAATACGTATTTATTATTAAATTAATAAAACTTCTACTTATCAAGGTATTCAGTAAGTGAATTAAATTTTTTATCCCTATTTTGCTTTTCTGTATTTTTTCTTAGCTCATTGTTGAACTACTCACATGAGTGGTTTTATTTTATTTTTTTTCTCCTTTATCTCACTGGCCATGTGAAACTAAACTGATGGCAATCCATCCAGCTCACACAATCTCAGCCATGTTTTAGGTGTAAACCTCTATGCTTGTGCAGCAGCATCCTGATATAATCCTTCCTTTATCATTTACCGCAGGAGAAGTATCTACGTATTTATACACTTCTATCTCATTTTAGATGGGCAAAAGTTTGCTACTCATAGTTACCAGCGATATAGCATCCTAAACACTTAACTTTCATTTATGCTCTTTGCAAAGTTCTATGTGGTCCTTATTATATTTTAATGATTCATTAAGAGAACTTAGTGCATACGTACTCATGCATTCCAATGTGCAGTCTTGATGAAATCGGAACTCAAGTAACATAGCTGTAAGTAATAATTTTAGCTTGGGAATGGAGCCCATAACTATTTTTTCTACATAGAAGAATCATTTCACCTAGGTTTTAACAAATGTTTTTGGAAGTTTGCTTAAAATTCAGATAAATTATATGGTAAAATGATTATTTCCACACTAGATATAAAGAGTGATTCTCTAGGAAAAAATAACAAATATAAATAACAAATACAAATATAAGTAACAAAGACTACTACTCGATTTGTGAAAGTAAGGAAGATTCGAGGAGACACTATTCTTTAGAATGTTTTTTTCTTTTTTGTTTTTTTTCACAATAAGGTGTTGCTGGCCTTGAAATCACTATGTATCCCTGGCTGAAACTGAACTGGCAGAGATCCTCCTGCCTCAGCTTTCTGAGTGCTGGGATTACAGCCATACATTGCTAGGCAGGCTAAGAATCATATATATATATATATGATATGTATATATACAATTATATATGTATATATACAATTAAATTAATTCCCTAAAAGGAAGAGGTGAGAACCATCATGAAGATTTACAAATCGTATGTAATGATGACTCAGAAAAATAAGGTCCAATACCACTGAGACTATCAAAAAAGGAGACGCCATAACATATGACAATTCCTGGCTCACAGAACTGATCTCTCATATATTAAATATGGCATATCAAATGCATTTTCCATGAACCAGTACTATAATCCCACTGAGAGATTTTTTTTTTCATTTTTATTTTTCCAAGTAGATTTTCCTACAACTAATATTTTGCTTTACTTTTTCCAATTCAAACAATCTTTAAAAGACCAAGTAGAATACAGGGCACCCACATGAAATACAGGCAAAATTAATACATACTGGTTGGGGTAGAAGTTTTGGATGAGGGAACCAATAACTTTTCCATATCAGGATGGAACCTGGAGGTCTGTTCTCATCCACAGCAGATGCTTTTGGGGGCCCTGAATGGAGAATGTCACGGACCATCACTCTCTGAGTGGATCATGTCCATCCCATATCATCTCAAAGTAATGTACATCTTCCATATACACCAGAATTGAAACTGGATGGATGACTCAAGCCAAAAGACTCAAATGCCTACGAGCTCACTCACACTGTTGGGAACTAAATCCAGGCAGTGTGATGTCTTTAGGGTTTTATCTCTGGTTACACTAGGCCTGCATTTTTATTACACATTTATACCAACACTTAATGGTGGAGTGCATTGAAACCAGCCATTTGAGAAATCATCCCTCTGGCTATAAATCCTGCCTCAGTGACTTATTGGTTCTATGATCTGGGATGCTTTACTGGAAGCCACTGAAACTGGGTTTTTTCTTTTATAAAGTGGTGATGATATTTTCCTGCAAACTGAGAAATTGTAGAGGTAAATGAAATAACCTGAATAAACTACCTAATAGCATGCCAGGCACATTGTAAGCTTCATAACTGAGAGCAGTGACATTTATTTCCCCAGGGCCTTCTCGCTTGAGGTATCTGCATTTCACTGGCTTCTCTCAAAGATGAAAAAGTTTTCAAATCATGAAGGAAGCATAATATAACAGAGATGCATAGTCAAAACTTACGACCACCACCCCTTGCCAGCTTTATCACATCAGATGAGACTTTGAACCTCAGTTCCTTATGTGCATATTTGGGTTAACAGGATTATTACGCAACCTAGATCCTTGGGTGGTTTGAATCTGTCGGACAAAATATGCCCAGTATCAGTTTCTGTTTCAATTGCTGTCATGTGCTCATTTTAGCTGTCCTTGCTGTCTTTTGGATCTCAAGTGTATGTCAACTATACCTGCCGTGGTTGCTCTCACAGCCTCCTCTGGCAGGTGGAACTGAACACAAATTTGCTGAGTCCAGCATCATTCTGAACACATCTCTCCATAGCCTGTAGTGAGTAACAAGAGTTGACTGAAAATGTGTAACACCCTTGCTCTCCCTGGAATAACCAGTAAATCCAAAGGACTTCGGTGAGTGGCTGGTAAAAATAAGTCGGTAAAGCTAGATTGGCAGTAAGATGAAGAATGGCAAAGAGGACTGCGTTCAAATGACGGAATAGCAGGCAGTGGTAGGAACAATTCAAATCTGAGGAAGTCTGCATTTTCTAAAGTGGTGAAAGGGGCTACCCTGCAGAAGGTTTTTTGTTGGCATTTACTAATGGGATGGTATTGCCAGTTCATCCAAGTATTTCATGGAAGCTAAGATTTCTCACTTCCTTCATGTAGACAGATAATTTTTTTTAAATTAAAACATTTCAGAACAAAAGTAAAGCAAAGCAGAAACTCTGAACTTTGCAGTCAGATGCAGGTGAATTCAGTCTGAAAAACAAACAAAAAGTCACTCTAACTTTCTGGAATTCTGATCTGACATCGCTGGAAACTCAAACTATCTATGAAAGGTTTATTTATGTAAAACTATATGAAAGAGTGGAAATTTAGGCCAACGTCATTGCCTTACAGAAACAGCCAAAAAGAAATTGCGGCAGGAGGTAAGAGGATTGAAGGTCATCTACATTAAAGTTTTTTTTCCTCCCTGTAGCAATCTTGAACAAATAGAATTTGCACTTTGTTATATAAAAATAATGGAAGTAGAAGTATTTGAAACTTATTGGTATTGAACACACCTTCCTGTGAAACATATTAACCAGAAAATGTAGGGGTGAATAGCTGAGACTCTTGAAAGGTATATTCTTTAAGACCAGCAAATTATATATATTTCTTCCAACTACAACCCTAATTCTCAGTATAAGAACTTGTGGCTCATCTGTCAGTACTTAGCTCCATTTTCTCCTCTGCGGTCTCACTGCAGGAGTTTCACAAGACGGAAAATTCACTTAGGCTACCTGCTCCAGATAAAAGTCAGGAACGGTGAAGTCAAATCCCAGGAGCCTCTGCTACATACTTCAGTTCAACAGAGAAAAATTTTAACTGAACTTGAAAGAAAATGACCCTGGAAAATAGGTTAGCAAGGCAGCAGGAAGTGTGTGCCTGGATATGTTTTGAATTTTGATAACTAAGTACTCTTTACAGGCAGAAAATGATGTTTTATGCCTCCAGCTAAAAGACAAAAATAAAACAGAATCCCATCACCCTATTATCAAACCGAAAACTTCCTTCCAGAGGCTTGATTGGTAAAGTTTTATGCATGAATTATTTGTGCTTTAAAAAATATCATTTTTTGTAAACCCAACAGCTGTCTTTTCACCAATTTAGAGGACAAATTCTGCTTTTCTATAAAACTGTCCATTAAAAGGAAGCAAATGCACTTATTAATTGTATTATTTTTAGATATTAAAATTTATAATTATGTATTCCTATTATTTTTATTATCCCGAAAAAAATAAAGTATGTCTGTATCTTCAGCAGCCATATAGTCTACATAACATAACACCGATTAAAGTAAGATGAATATTTATTTGTGGCAAAATAAATTTGTAGGGATATAATTTGTGAGAAAGTTCTATATTCCTCTTACATACACAAAACCCCAAATATGCATACAACTTGGCATTATGTGCTTCTGTATAAAATAATAATTAAGAAATATGCTACTGTTAAGAGCTGGAAAATACTGTTAACAAACATGGAGAGAGGGAAAAAATGTTTATTAAAATCCCGTCATTTGAAATCTCTGCTAAGAATGCTACACTCTTTCCATTATGGAATTCGAATAGTGTCGATTATAAAACCGCTTATGATAAACTTATCTGTCCGTTGGCTCAGTGACCAAAGCTGCATTCTTCAGGTAAGTAAGAACGAGTAAACCAGGGTGAGACGCCGCGGAGGACCTCCCTGACGGCATTGAACAGTAGTCTTACGCCCCATCCTAAACGCGTTTCTATCTCAAACTGGCCTTTCATTTATTGTTGTTTTAATGTCAAATTGATGTTTAATGAGTCTAATGTCAAACCGATGTGTGATGAGTCATTGTAAATTTTAGAAGAAAATTAAAGTCTCTTTTGTGTCAGAAAAATGGTTATTTCTCAACTTTGATCTAAACAAAGCTAAATGTTCTTTGATAAAGGACTATGCCCACAAACTGAAAGGTTGCAGACTAATTTGCTTTTGAACACTTTGGTATAATATACACACTTACAAACAGAAGCAAATATCCTTCATTAAATTTGTCTTGACATGTCTATAATGACCTCTAAGCTTAGAAAATAAGATGATCACGCCTGGCAAATTTATAATATTCCTCAAAGAAACTAGCACTTTAATGACTAAAGTAATGATTACTATTGCCTAAAAGTAATTACTGTTATCCAGAACTAAAGGGATATTTGTTGATTTCTATTCATCACAATCTAAAATACGTTATAAATAAATCACTCCAATGCGGTAAGTCACCTGAGCTGCTTCCGCCACCAGCCTTCTCACCCGTGAACCGGCTTAGCCATCTGCAGGAGCCGTGTGCAGGGCTCTGGACAGCCGGGATATAAAAAGCCCTCCCCGGCAAACAAACGCCTCAAACGCGCTTCTGTACATATGCTTCTATACAGGTGTACATCACCGAAGCTTGTTTAACTGGGCTTCCCAAGCGCTCATATTTTCACCTATGTCCTCACCTCACACTTGCTGACTGCCGTACTCCAGGGATGCTCCGGTTTATGATTCAGAAGGTGTCTTAGAAGAGTGAAAACGACCTTCTAAATACATTTTTCCTTTGAGATGAGACAGAGAATGGAAACAATCATCGATCAAATTGGATATAGATAGAATAAAACACTTATTTCTGTAACTCACTACTTATAACTCACGCTTGCCATTCCAGGTCTTCACTCAGCATAAACAGATCATGAGAGCAGCACTTCTATGAAATGTCAGCACTCATTAGATTGTAGAAATGCATAAAAATGCAGATACGAAGAAACATGAAATGTTTGAACAGATACAGATTGTTTTACCCACACAACCCAAGGAAGTTCTTTTTTGTTTGTTTGTTTGTTTGAAGCTGTTCTGTTCATTCCCAGCAAGAAGATGTTTCCAGCTGATGTATTTGATTGAGCCAGCTGATAGATTTTATTGCTTTTGTGTAGACAATGAAACAAAGGCCCAATGGGGGAAATTGCGAGGAGTCTAACTTGGAAGCCAAATTGGCCTCTGGCTACTGCATGTGTCCAGCTGAGAAAACTAGTTTCAATCCCCTAAAAGTCTAAAATGTAAAGCAGAAATGAAAGACAGAAGATGGATATTTCATTTAGACAGATGAACTCAAAAAGAGCGGTGATGCAGAGAAAGTTAATAAGGGAAGTAGGATTAAGTGGTGTTGCAATTATTGCCAGCATAAAGCAAATTACTCAGGGCTACATAAATCTTTTAAGGTCCAACCCCCAAGCTCAACCAGATGATCTGCCTGTATCTTTGCACATGCTTCTCGCCCCACTCTTCATTTGTTTCTCCTTCAGCTAAAAGGTTATTTCAGTTCAGTGTTAAGGATTCTGACGAAAATCATTCTACTATCTAAAACATTATTATTAAACTTCTCTTACATGGCTTCCAAAAATTAAAAAAAAAAGAAAAAAGAAAAAAGAAAAAAAAGTCTTTCCTAGGGCTAAAACACACATTTAGAAGGACTGCAGCTACGGTTCTCACTAATTTCGCTTTTCCTTCAGTACTAATACTTTTAGACAAGGTGAAAATGACACATCTACAGCAGAGCATTATGTAATAATAGATCACCCCTCCCTTTATCTGGCATTGTCTATTTCAATATCTGTTGGCTTCTTTTATGGGGTTTTGCTTTTTTATATATTAATACAGGTGTTTCCTTTTTTGAAGTCATTTGAGGATACTTTTATCAACTCTCTTTTTTGTCTACTCTACTTTTATTTGTCTCATATAATAAAGACACTACTCTCATGATAACATAATAAATTAAAAAGTATATATTCTATATATAGTTCTCCTCAGATAGCAAAGACAGTGCAATTGCTAAATTATCTTGGTTCCTGGGTGTTCTCTTAGGCATAATTTCTTCTCAAAAGTGGGAGAAACAGTCATACTTTCTTCACAGATTTCTGTGAGAATTAAAGTACCTTTTATGAATAAGCACTATTGTGTCCAGCCCATATCAAGCATTCAATAAAAAGTGTGTATTAATTTTCTGACTGCTCATAAGTCACACACAGTCTCTGATATTGATTTACTACTTTCAGGACTGATTTTTTTTTTTTTAATTAGAAGCATCTATCACTTCTTGTTACAGGTTTTGAATAATTAACGTGTTTTCTCTTTAAATAGAATCACCTGCCACATGTCACCCCTCCAAGCTTCTGTATCTTGTCCTTCCTTTTAGAATCTCCACTCCTGAAAAAAGTTGTCACCATTCACTCTCCACGTTTATATCCTCACTATTCAGTCTCCCAACTGCCTTCCAGCTTCTACTATACAGCTGAAACTTGTCTTAAAATAGACTTCACAGCAGACCTCGGAAACACCTGACGCTGCCACGCTTTCCAATTGTACCTCTCTCTGTCTCTCTCTCTCTGCCCCTCCTCTCCAACCCTCTTTCTCTATTTCTGTTTCACCCTGTACCTCATCCTATTCCCCCGTCCATCTCTGAGTACACATACATATAATCTAGCTTCTGGAATAGTCCTTGAAAACTGGTGTTCCGTCTCCTACATCAATATTTATCTCCTTTACCCCATTGCATATAAAGCTTCAAATGCTATTTTTTACCAGTTACCAGTGATGGTCCTCAAGTCTTTGCCCTCCCACAGGGAGACATACTTTACACTAGAAAACCCTTCAGCCAGGATGTATTCCGGGTGCCTCGTCTCAACATGTCCAAAATTGAACCCACGATTTCCAACATTGACTCCTAAAATTGATCATCCACACGTGTCCCATAGTTCAACAAAAGGAAGCAATACGTATCCAACTGCCCAAGTCAGGTGTGGAGGACAACCCTGAACCATCCTCACTCTAACACAATACACAATTAAGTACCATATATTGTTGACTTTAAATATCTCCCAATCTTGTTCTTTGTTCTTTATTTCACAGCAATTATCTGAACCTAGGTGATAATACTTGAATTTTTTCAATACCAGAGCCTGCACCCTGAGCCACATTTCCAGCCCTTTTTCAGATTTTATATTTTGAGACAAGGTGTTCCCTAAATTGCTAACTTGTCCAAGCTGAGCTCAAATTTGTGATTCATCTGCCTCAGCCTCCCAGAGTTCTGCAATTATAGGCATTAGTCACTAAGCCTGGCTATTTCTTGAATTCTTAGAGCTGCTATTTCTTATCCTTGTGTACACTTAGAAAAGTTTCTGCTATGTCACTAAGATGCAAAAAAAAAAAAAAATCATAAACATTAAGGGTTGAACTACATTAGGTTAGAGCTGCATTTTTACCATATTAGTTGTATGATTTTGAGAAAATTACTTATTTCTGTAGATCTCTGTTTCTTCGACTGAAAAATGAGAACAAATGATATGTTGGAAGAAATAAATAAGATACTGAACGTGATGTTCTCAGCATACAAACTGGTTTAACATTCAAAAACTCTTCTTTAATGTTATTTCTGAAATTATGTCAGCTTTGCACATTAATGTGTTGGGTGTTCCATTTTCTACATTTTCTTAGTTTATAATTAGCTTCTTCATTACTCAAGACTTAAATATTCTATTCATTTTTTCTATCATGTAGTGGTTATACTTGATTTTTAAACACTACCTTTAACTTATTCCCCCCTCAGGCTTTGCACATGGTATTGTGTTTTCCTGAATAACTTCCTCTTTTTCTCAAGTTAAATCTTGCCGGTTTGTGAAATTTCAGATCCCATGTTAAGGTAATGTAGGGACAGGGGTCCCCATGGGCGGGAAAAAAAGTAGGGTAAAGGCCTCATTGAACATTATCAAAAATTAATAGACAATTTTGGCCTCTATGCCAGACTCTGAAAGGCAAAGACAGCTATAATCCAATAGTTAGAAATACAAAGGCAGTTAGATTCCAACAGTTAGAGACAAAGGCAAGCTAAGATTCCATCTCACTCCAGAAAGAACAGCTATTATCAAGAAATCAATCAATAACAAATGCTAGTGGGGCTGTGGAGGAAAAAAGGTACCGTCCTCAACTGTTTGTGGGAGTGTAGGCCGTTGCAACCATTGTAGAAATCAATGTGGAGATTCCTCGAACAACTACAACTAGAGGTTCCATTTGATCCAGCTATTCCTCTTCTTGATATCTTCCCAGAAGAATTAAAAACATCACACCACAGTGATATACACACAACCATGTTTAGAGCAACACAATTTGTAATATCTATGTCTTGAAAACAACCCAAATGCCCAGCAACTAATGAATGGCTAAAGAAGATGTGTTTGTTTTTTTTTTTTTAATACAATAGAGTACTTCTCTGCCATTAAAAGGACAAATTTGAAACATTTATAGGTAAATGGATGCACCTTGGGAACATAGTCTTAAGTAAAATTAATCAGACATGCATGAGTTTCTCTGATATGAGAAACCATAAGTGTAAATAAAGACAGAAAGGTATAATAGATATCATGGAAAAGAAAGATAATATCCAAATGAGAAGAGAACTAGAGAGGGAAGAGGGGGAAAAGAAGTAAGGGAAAAAGAAAGGAAAAGAAAAAGAGGAAAAAAATAGAAAAATGTAAATAAAGCTATTGTAAATAAGAAGAGGAGAGGGGTGGGAAAGGGGTCAGAACCAAGATATACCATGCATAGGTACAAATTAACTACAATGAATGTGATCATTATGTATATCTATAATGTACCAATACATGTTACTGGTAAATAAATTAAAAGTAAATTAATTAATTTTGAAAAAGGCAAGGGAACTAGTTTGGAAAGATCCCAGGTAGTGTGCTTAACATAAAAATCACAAACTTCCCCTTTATTTGATCCTTACATCTACACAACCTGGCCCTAAGTCACCCACCCATAATCGTATTCTCTACTGAAAGGCAAGGAAAGGTCATAATGGCTAAGGGAAATCCCAGACAAAGGTGACAGACTAGCCCATGAGCCAATCAGATCCCAAGGGCCAACACAAGGAAAAACCCAATAGAAACCGACTATAGAAAAGGGTTCACGATTATTTTACCTTCAAATGCTCCCTACCTGTCGAGAATCTATCATTTCACTTTTCCCCGTTTTTCATCACCTTTAAATAAACTATCTTCTCTTAGTTTAAACTCAGTTTCTTGATTCTTTACTGTAGCTGGGTTTAGGATCGCCGGAAGCTGCATTTTCTAACAGGGCAGCCGTTCCCAGTCCACCTCCAGATGTAATACTGATAGGTAACACTTGCAGTATGATTCCTTTGTACCAGATATTGAATAAAGATTTACACAAGCAATTTCATTTAAATTCCTCAAAACAATCTATGAGGAAGAAAGACTTTCCTGAGTTTCAGTAGTGTGATAAATGGATACTCTGGCTAACAACCAGTTTAGTACCCTTATTTTTACCAGCACTAGTATAATGCAAAGTTTTGCTTAGTTTTCTTCCCAGTTCTTCCATGAAATTCATGAAAACAAGGACTTTAAATACAAACTTGTGTGCTTATACTTGCATCTCTAAATAAACATGGTTGAGGCATATCATAAATTCTCAACAAATATTTGTTAAGCGATGAGTATATAAGTGGATGATTTATTATGCCCCAGCACTGTCTTGAGTTAGCATTATTTGACCATTATAAGTTAGACAGAAACTCTATTTTTCACATGAGAAAATTAAGCTTTAAAGAAGTCATCCAGTTATTGTCCAGTGTGCACAGAAACTTTCAGAGCTAGTACTCACCTTCACAAATGTCAAAACTCAAATTGGGTAAATAAAACGCATTTTTT
>PVJO010030663.1:0-15220 GCA_004026905.1 Hystrix cristata | reverse complement strand
TACTGAACTTTAATTAAAAAGTTATTTGGGTATTATGTAAAAAACACAAGTCACATGTAAGGAGCATAAAATCAGAGTGATATCAAACTTTTCAAAAGCAATATGTAATGGTAGAAAATAATGAAACATTTTAAGATACTCAAGGAAAGAAAATGTAAGGTAAGAATTTTATAACTATCTTTCCATGATAAATGCTTCACCAAGTTATGGGTATGCAAAAAATTCAGGAATATCGATTTCACAAGCCTTTCTAAGCATTCTACTAGGAAATGAGCTGTGGACAAATAAGGAATCATTAGAAAAGCTTCCGCATAAAGAATGGACTGAACAGTAAATGTACTAACTGTAGAATTAAGATTTAAAATAAGGATATGGCAAAAAAATCAATACTAAAATGTTATAATTCTGACAATGTAAAAAAGATATAACTAACAACAAGTAACAGGAAAGAGGGAGGAATAAATGGAAAGTAGAATAAGGTCACTGACGGA
This sequence comes from Hystrix cristata, assembly GCA_004026905.1. Taxonomy (NCBI): domain Eukaryota; kingdom Metazoa; phylum Chordata; class Mammalia; order Rodentia; family Hystricidae; genus Hystrix; species Hystrix cristata. Next base: position 14,729 of record PVJO010030663.1, on the reverse strand, counting down.
TATATAAGTATTGAAGCTTCCATAAAACATGGAATATTAAGAGTATACATACCACCACCAAGACAACTCACTAATGAGCAAACATAATAGTAGAGAAAAGAGGGGTGAGGAAGAAGTTATAAGCAGATAATGTCAGTGTGGCTTATGCTGGGTAACATTCATAAAATATTAAAGAAAATGGTACTAGGGCATTATATAAGTTAACGTCTATAATATTAACCATTATCACAAAAATAAAAACCTTCCCAAACAAATACAAGAGAAAGAGAGAGAAAGAGATAGGTGTGGTGGAGTGGAGATGGGAGGACAGAAGAGAGAAGAAAGAAAGGGAAAGAAAGAGCAAAAAAGAAGACAGACCACAGAGTGAAATATTTTGTATAATTTTAGTATTTTAAAAAGCACATATAGCTACTGTATAGTACCATATGCGACTTTACATACAGACAGTCTGTGTATTTTTTGTGTAAGAGAAAGGAAGGGGATATGGATTTGTGTACATATTTTGCTTATATTAAAAAGTATTAGAAGAATAAGCTAAAGATACATCATGTACAGGTACAAAATAACCACGTTGATTATGATCATTATGTATATAATGTACCAATACATGTTCTCGGTAAAAACAAAAAAATAAAAAAATAAAAATAAAAAAGTTCTAGGGGCTGGGGATTTGGGGATTTAGCTCAGTGATCAGAGTGTCTGCCTCGCAAGCACAAGGCCCTGAGTCTGATCCCCAGCACCAAAAGAAAAAAAAAAAAAGATAAAAATTGCTAATGATTACTTAAAGAAAAGGAAAGAAGAAAAGACTGGTATAAATAGTCTAATGTATAATTTCAACTTTGGATCGTACAGATTATATAAATATGACATAAAATTTTAAAAGCCTCCCAAACTGAAAATACAATGGAAAAATTGATCTATCAGCATAGGAAACAATTATTTCTAAAGATTTCCTGCATCTCCCATTCTAAGACACATCCATTATGAAGTATTTTAATAAAAAAATAGAACTGCAAGAAATTATAACTGTATTCAGTTGGCATCTTGTAAGGAGTAATACAACCTAATAGAAATTGTTTTATCTATATTTTAAGATAAAATAAATAAAATTATTGTTAACTTTTAGGTACTGAATTTAAAGTCCAGGACAAGAGGTACAAATATAAAATAAGTTTTAAAAAATTGTAAGGTGAAATTTAAATTGGCGACATTAGTATGAACTCATGAGTTTTTTTCTTCTTAGAAATACCTAGTTCCTAACTCTGGCCAACAAAACGACTAGAAAAAGTAATAATTTCCAATGTCCACATTGTCATCATTAATTATCCCTATTAGTTGAAATGAGGTCTTCTGAGAAGAATAGCTGATTAGAGTGGACTGAACAAACTACACAAGATAAATAAAGTCAGCTCCAAAGGACCGAGTCGGCATGAAAAGACCCCCATTAGTTGAAGATAATTGAGACAACTGGAGCCTTAGAAAAATTATGACAGCAGCAGAGGGAAAGGTAGTAAATATATAGAAAGCAATGAGTTCATAATTATATTTTAAGAGAGTTAAATAAAAACAGAAACACGCTATTGATCATTTTGAGAAACAGAACACCAAATCGATACTCATAATATTAGCAGACAAAAGAAAAAAATTAATACTTTTCCTCCACTTTCTACACAAACTTTATTTTAGCTCCACAAAGAATTCCAGCTAGTAAGTCTGGAAAAATAATACAATCATAAAAAAATACTCTTTTGACATAACAAATGCAACACTTGATTCAAGCAAAATTCATCAATGGATGAAAGCATTAGAGGAAAGATTAAGGAAGAAGGATCAGTTTGTGACCACCTGAAACCAACAATCAACTATGTCACTTAGAGAGGGACAGCTGGTTGTTATGTTTCACTTAATGTGATATAATGGAAATGACACAACAACAAGACCTATACTTGCTTTTTAAATAATGACCTTGAAGCCAGGCATGGTAGCACATGCCTGAAATCCCAGCACTCTGGGAGATAAAGGCAGGAGGGTTGCAAGTCCAAGCCCACTCTGGGAAATGCAGCAACTTAGAGAAACCCTGTCTCAAAATAAATAAATAAATAAATAATTTTTAAAAAAGTAAAGGGATGGGATGTAACTTAGTGCAAAGGTACTGAGTTCAATCCCCAGTATGGCAAAAGTAAACAAGTAAATAAATAAATAAGTATCTTGCATTTATTAAAGCCTTTAACACAAATTCTTCCTAGCTTACAAGCAATATGAGGAGGGGAAGAACAAGTTAAATGATTCCACAGGAAACCTTTAGATGAATCCAGCTGTTCAGCAACACAATGTCAAGATAAAGAACTGTTCTATATTTAAATTTTAAAGTACTTAACAACTATTAGCAACATCTAGCCCTTATTTGGACCCTGATTAAAACTAACCAGTTAACATCATTCTGAAAATCATAAACTGTTAGAAGCCAGTCTTTTAAAGCAAGAACAATGTTTATATGTTCGCTATAAGTGTTTCATTTTAACAAGGTATCACACAATTTATCCAATGTAGTTAGATGGGGTTGAAGAGATGACATAAGTATCATAGTAAAGGAAGAACTACCACTATTTGTAGCTTACATAAATTTTTACATAGAAACCCTAAAAGAATTTAGATATAATAATACAGTTTAGCAAGGAGCCTGAATATATGTGCATTATACAAAAATTATTTTCATTTATATATAACATCAATAAAGGAAAAAATTTATACAATATCAACAAAAACATAAGGTACCAAAGAATAAATCTAAAGATATATAAGACCTTTATAGAGCAAAGTTTAAAATTTTATTGAAAGATCTTTAAAACTCAGTTATACTACATTTATAGAAAAGCTCAATAACATAATGATGTTAACTTATTGACAAACTAACAAACTGATCTATAGATTCAGTTAAGTACTAAAAAGTGTTCCTGATAGGATTGACCTAGAAACTTAGACAGTTGTATATTTTGCATTTAAGAACAGCAAAGAGGGGCTGGGGATTTAGCTCAGTGATTAGAGTGCTTGCCTTGTAAGCACAAGGGCCTGAGTTCGATCCCTGGCACCACCAAAAAAAAAAAAAATTAAAAAAGAAAAGAACATCAAAGACATGAAGATAGCAACACTACTCCTAATGCAGTTTAAGGTGGGAGGATTTGTCTTACCAGATATCAAAACCATTCATTTTAAAAACTACTGAGCTTAGAGTATAGTAGAGTACTGCTATAGGGATAGAAAAATTAACCAATGTTACAGGGGAAAAAAAGACCACGAAGAGTATACCATCTACGTGGAATTTTGATTTATGACAGAGGCAGCATGGCATATCACTACAATAGATACTGAAAAAGTTTGACTCATATTTCATATACTTCATACCGTAGGAAAAACAATCAACTTTGAATGGTTTTAAGAAAAGTGTGAAAAGCAACATAAAAACCTTAGAATCAATATAAAATATGTTTGTACTCTAAGTATATAGAACTTCTTTAAAAGATAAAAAATAGCACTAACCATTAAAGAAAAGGTAAATCCAACCACATTCAGAACTTCTGCTTACTAAAAGACATACTAGTGAAAGCGAAGATAGGCACAAATGAGAGAAGACATTTGCAGCACTCATAAAGGCCAAATAGTATTTTTAAAAAACTACAAATGAAAGAAAGTAATCTAATAAAAAAATACAAAAAGAGATAGGGATCTTTCATAAGACTAAACATAAAGATATTTTTAACATAGCCTGTTGTAAGTAAATGAAAATAAAAATAAAGAACCACAATGAATTATCAGTTATTCTTCATTTTAAAAAATGAAGAAATCTGAATAGAATGCACTTCCACACACCATATGGATAGAACCTGCCCCTACACAGCATTCGCACCCAGCCAACTCTACATCCATGGATGCTGCACCCTGGCCTCCATCACCCACCAACTCCAACCCTGCTCTGTGTTTTGTTTCCCCTTAGAACAGGGCAGCAGAGGCACCAACCAACTGACCAAACTTATTGTGGATGAGGTCAACACCCTATAAGAAAAGATAAGCCCTGGAGAGTCTGCAGCTTTAGGCAGAAATAATGGACCTGGCTAGCAGCACTAGCCCCCGCAAAAACCTATGGTTATTGTGAACTACAAAAACAGTGTGGCATTTTACTCTGAAAGTAATCCTTTCAGGGCAGGCTAGAGTTGGAGCAGAAACCCAGTGCAGCACCTACCACATAGCCAGAGGATGTTTAATCAGGTGCCACTTTGGGAAGGGGGTTAATTGTTTAAAACTGAGCCACAGAACAATTACAGAACAATTCCACTTCAGGGTTTCTAGGGTTACCCTCACACACTGATTGGGTAAGAGACATCCATCCTTGGAGAGTGTGCAGGCTAAACATAGACTTCCTGGGAAGTTTAATCTCAGGCTGGGAAGGATAAAGGCCCTAGCCTCCATGGTGAGAAGACAAGCCTTGTGAGCATGGCTCTCAGAGACAGCTGGATCTGCAAGTCCTGATATCAACTCTGGCAGTCTGCTTGAACCCCCCCAGCCCACTGCCTACACCCAGCAGCGACAAGCCACCTGACTGTTTTCCCCACCTACCAAGTGAGCAAGGACACACCTCGGCTTGGACAGTTGCCACAGTCTGTGGTATAGAGACAGAGGGGCCTTTGGAGCAGGGGAACATACCTCACAAACCCACAGACCATAAAGCCAGGTGGAGAAAACTGTGATTTGCTGGATTACAAAACTGTAAATCCTGTAAAGAAACCACTTGTTCAAAAGACAGAGGAGTTGTTTTTTAGCTCAATTTTTTCTTTCTTTTTCTGTCATTGGTTTTGGAAGGATTGGGTTTTTTCTCCTTTTTTCTTTTTCTTTTTTCACTTCTTTTAATTTTTTTCCTTCTTATTTTTTCCTTTATTTTGCACTCTGTTTTTTTTCTTTTTCTAGTTTGTTCTTTTCTGTTACTTCTATCTAATAATATTAATTTTCTTTTGCTCCATAATAGGATATTTTATATCACTTTTCTCCTCTCTTTCTCATCTTCCATTGATTAATTTTGCAAACTACCTTTTTCATTCTCCAGTCCCCCACAGTCTTTATCCTTACTAGTATAACAATTTAGCTTCATGAATCATTAGTTTACTCTGCATTATTACTGTTGAACACTGTTCTATTGTTAGGAGAGACATAGTTGCACCACTTAGTAGATATTTACTGTATATTAATATTGTGTTTGTCTTTGTGTTAATACTATAATTATAGATCTATTTCCTATGATTAAGGGTGGTAGGGTATATCAACTTCAAGTTTGTCTCTGATGCTATTTCTGTTACTGATTTTATTGCTATTCACAAGGTGGCATAGTTGTTGCTATTGATTATCTCTGTATTTCCATACCTGGATTGCCTTTGTGTCTCTAACAATACTGCAACTCATTACCAGAAAAATGGGTGCAGGGCCAAATACAGTGTAGCATACTCCCAAATAAACAAAGGTAGTTGGATCTTGGGACAGACGCAAAGGCCTGTAAGTACCACACCACAAATCCATCACTGAAAAGCACACACTAACTAGAGATTTCTACACTAGCAACAAAGTCTTTCACTATAATCAACCTGAAAAGTTCAGCACAAAAACAAAACAATAACAATACAAACATGAGTAGACAAGGCAACAAAATGCCCCCAAAATTCCCAACTCCCCCAAAGCTGATCAATGGGGTGTCAAGAAAGAGGAAATCAAAAACCACCCAGCTAAATTATTCACAAAGCTAACAGAAGACATTAAGAAAAAAAGATCAATATGGTGCTCTATGAGCTCAAAGAAGAGATAAGTAAACAAATAATTGACTTAATAAACAAAACAATCAGTGAGGTAACAGAAAACACTAATAAAAAGCTAGCTGAGCTAAACAAAATGATACAAAATATTAACGACCAGTTTAGCAAAGAATTAGAGTACATAAAAAGGTACCAAACAGAAATTCAGGAAATTAAAATTTATAATGAAAGTATAGGCAGCAGAAGTAAGAAATGTGAGGGCAGACTGTCAGAACTAGAAGACAGGGACACTGTGGGTAACAATTATTGAAAGATACTTAAAAGCAAGAGCACATAAAAAATGGGCCCAACCCCTGCTAGATAATGCAAAGAAGACTAATCTAAAATTAATTGGAATTAGTGAAAGATCAGAAGACAACAAAAATGGCATAAAAATCCATTTAGAGAAATAATAACAGAAAACTTTTCAAACATAGGGAAAGAATCCAACATACAGCTAAGTGAGACAAATACAACCGCAAATAGCCACAGTCAGAAAAGAATCTCTCTGTAACACATCACAGTCAAAATACCAGACATTCAACACAAGGACTAAATTTTAAAAGCTGTTAGATAAAAGGTGTGGCTCACTTATAATGGTAAACTGATTAGAATTACAGTAGACTTCTCAACACAAACATTAAAACAAGAAGAGCTTTCAAGCCCTAAAACAAAACAAACAGACTGATACATCCCAGACTGATACATCCTGCAGCAGCATCTTTCCAAAATGATGCAAAAATAAAGTATTTTCATGACAAGGATCACCTTAAGAAATTCATGACCACCAAACCAGCACTCCAAAAAATTCTCGAGGATATCAAAAGAGAAAATGAAGCTAAAAATACCAAAAGGTCTAATAGAATACACCAAGCAGGCTGACAAGTTAAGAGAAACAAGAAAATTGGTAACAGGCAAATAATGTGATGAGAGGAATAAGTCAATACCTTTTAGTAATTACTCAATGTGTATGGTCTCAATTCCCCAATCAAAAGACACAGATTGACAGAATGGATTAAGAAACAAAATCCAACAGTGTGCTATATAAAAGAAGCAAACTTAGCTCAAAAAATAAATTCATAAACTAACATTCAAAGGATGAAAAAAATAGTCCATGCAACAGGAGCCAGAGAAGAAGCAGGGGTAGCTATGCTATATTCAGATAAAGTAGACTTCAAGCCAAAACTGAACAGAAGAGGCAAAGAAGGTGACTAGATACTGGTTAAAGGAACAATTCAACAAAAAGAGATAATTATTAACATATATGCACCAAACGGTGGTGTGTCCAATTTCATAAAACAAGTACTACTGCATATAAAAGGTCAGATAAATGTCACCAGGCAAAGACTCTGGCTGGTCTGGGCCACCAGATTACCAGTGGAGACCCAGATGTGGTTGAGACTGATTCAGGGTACAAGATGGAGACTCCAGTGAGCCCCGGGATGGAACAGAGCACCTGGCACTGAACAGAGTCTCTGGCAGGCCTGGGACACCAGGCAGGGACTCACACAGGTCTTTGGCACCCAGTGGAGACCCTGGCTGCCCAGGACTGGTGCTGGATGCCAGAAGGAGTCTCTGACAGGTCCAGAGAGATTGGGGGGCAGTGAGCACGGGGGGTGCTGGGCACTGATTCAAGCGAGTCTGCTGTCAGCAATGGGTGCCAGATGAAGATCCTGGAGGGAGTGTGGTCAACTTGAGCCACCCAGTGGCAGTGACTCACATGGGCCCAGGGCACTCAGTGGAGACTCAGATGGGCCCAGTACTGATGCAGAGTGCCAAATGGTGACTCAAGCACTCACAAGTTCACTTGTTTATCCTCTAATTGCCTGAAGTTGGGTGGGTGGGGAGGAGCTTCCCCTGCCCTTGGAGAGTGCTGGTGAGGATGCTGTAGGGTTGCAACTTCCTACCCTCCCTGTGTTTGGGGAAGTGATTATGGGGTTAAGGGGCCTGTATACCCAGAATCTATCCTGGAAGTCTAGTCTCTGCACACTTCTTGGTTCCCTCCGCCCTGGAAAAGTTTTTAAAAAGAGCTTTTGAAGTCCTAAAATAATATCTGCTCTCTCAAATCAAGCTATCTGCAAATAAGTACTACCAAATCAGCAAAACTTATAAAGCAAAATAATCCTCATAAATGATCAGTCACAAATGAGTCATTAATGGAAAATTTAAAACTTTTACTAGTGTAAGGACCAGATCATTTAAAAGATAAGAGACGATACACCAGTAAGCAGCAACTGTGTGTGTGTGTGTATGTGTGTGTGTGTGTGTGTGTGTGTGTGTGTGTATGTGTGTGTGTATGTCTATGCATGCCTGCATACTGGCAGGTAAATAAAAGTTGAGGAAGTTCATTTCTTAGAGAAGTTAAAGAAATTGTTTAATCTCTCCTGGGGAAATAGAAGGATTCTTTTTTAGAAGTAAAATTGGCCCGATGTTCAGAAAGCCAAGCCAATAGCTAAAGCATTTGGTTTAAACCATTCTTCGAACGTAGAAATGGAAGGAAACTGGAAGCAATAGAAGTTCTCAATTGTAGGTTAAGACAAGTACCAATGCTCTGGTAATTAGTGGTTGGCATGAGGCCCTTCAAGTCTGTTGCTTACCATCTGTGATGCCTTTAATGGCCAACCCCTAACTTCTATTAAGAAAGATGATTCAAATAAATGATATGTTGAGCTATTGATTACTGAATCAAACACCAGTGCTAGAAATGGGAGTCACAATTCTTGACCATTGGCTTCTGTGAAGAAAAGATACAGAGGTGTGTAAAAGAGATGATGGTCTACCTGGCAGTGACAAATGCACTTGTAGATAACACAGACTCCTTTCCAACACTGCTTTTATATGCATTTTGTCACATTTCACCTGAGTTACAAACACTTAAGCTAACACATTACAGGACTGCCTGCCTGCAACCAGTTCTGTTTTGGCAGTCACCGTTTTGTACTTTAATTTATGCAATAAATTATGCAATTACATAAATACTTTATTGAATTTCATCCATATTGGTTTATAAAATGAGTGAGAAATGTGTGAATGAAAGTGCAGATACCACTGATAAGAAGCACAATTTTCATATAACAAATATAATTGATACAAACTTGGAGATCACTGTGTGTGTTGAAAAGAGTGAACCTTTGAGCTTAATTGGAAATTCACTGGCCTGAAGCCAGTTTCTTGTGTCATCAACTGTGAAGGCAAATAAGAACATCAAAGAACACACATGAAATTCTGGCACTGTATAATGAAAGATGAAGTCTAAGAGGCCAAGTAAAATTAGAGATTTTTTGTATTTTAGTTCCTCTATAAAACAGTGGCAACAGCAGTGGTTGTAAGAGTACCTACCATTACTGTGGGCTGGGTTCTAGGTTGCATATTTTATTTACCTTTTTTTCTAATTACTCTCAGTTTACTTCTCTTTTGTTCGGCCTCTCAATGCTGGACCTCAGACACTTACCTCTTTTCTTTTCCCTCTGTACCTTATACCTACATGATCACATCCATTCTTATCGTCTTAAGTATCACCTACATACTAATGACCTCCAAATGTCCATCATCATTCCTGTATCTTCACTGAGCTCCAAATCATATATCCAACTGCCAACTTGATATATTCGCATACGTGTTTCTTCACACCTGATAGTTAAAGTGTCACTCTTAATTTATAAACATTATAATTACATTCTCTTCCTCCCCATAAAGTCTGCCTTTTTCACCTTAGAACATACAACCCACCAGGGGTTGGGGATTTAGCTCAATGGTAGAGCTCTTGCTTAGCAAGCACAATGCCCCCTGAGTTCAATCTCCAGCACCCAAAAAAACAAAACAAAACAAAACAAAACAAAAACCACCCCCTTGGTTGTTGTTCAAGCCAAAATGTCTGGTTATGATTCCTTCATCGCTTTCATCTTCTTCCATATTCTCCAATCTATGAGCAACCCTGTGGGGCCAAACATCCAAAATATACCCAGGTTTATGCACTTCACTCCATCTCTACCACAGCTGCCTTGGTGCAAGACACCATTCTGTCTTGTTTCAGACAATTTAGTTGGGCTCTTAACTGATCTCCCTGTCTCTACTCTTCTTCTCCAGTCCAGAGTGGAATTATGACCACTACTATGACCACTATTCAAATTAACATATGAAACTTTCATGACTATTCAGGAACAAGGTAAGAAAAAAATACTAAGGATTTGGCCATAAAGACTAAGACTTGAGATGTTATGTTCACATAATCAAGATAAAGTGGGTATGGGGAGCCTGACTATCCCTTTTCTTTTCATCCAGACTGCTTAACATCTTTTGAAGTATACTCTTTTTTTCTCCAGGTTACATTTAGTTTTAATTTTAATAATATTTCACAAAAACAAAAATGTGAGAGGAAACTGGTGGAAAGGGATATTAAGAAGCAGGTATGTACTCTGAATTTCCCTGAGTCCTCCACACAGTCAAGTACAGCCATAATCACAGATGACCCGTCCTTCTCCCCAGACCCCATAAGGTGAGAATGTGGATCAGGCATGGTACGAGGGCCTCCTCTCTGCAAAGAATGGACGTCTTCAGCTGAAGAACAAGAAAGTCATCTCAAATCATGTCATGCTGCTGGGCAAAACATCCCAACCACCTTCTATGCCAATGGTCTTGACAGATGTTGTGAATAAAAAAGGTCACACGTCCTCTGCCACAGATCTCACAGTTACTTCTCTCAGAGTAGCAAAGCACAGGGCCTGAAAGCCATTGTAAAATCAAAGAATGAGAGGTTCTCAGTACCTGAGGAGAGGTAAAGAGTGAGATCAAGAGGAAGTTCGCTTGCAGTAGCAGGAATGGTGATAAAAGGCAGAGAAGCCTGACAGGAAGGACAAACAGCTCATGGTTAGCTAGTGTCCAACTCTGCTCTCAACTTCTGTCCTAATTCTGAAACAGTTTACTTCCAGCTTTCCCTTGCCAAGGACCCAGCCTTCCTTCACCTCTTCTCTATAGAAGCCTGTTGCCTGCTTGTTCTATAAGAAAGAAGACAGGGATACCATTTTACACTAATAACCTGATACTGCTGCCATTTGCAGAATCCAGGTATTGAGACGTATATATGGAAGTAAAACTCCATGGCTGAAGCAGTCCCCATAAACCACCGTGACGTAAATCCCTCTACCTTTTTCTTTCTATCTGGAAGGTGAACAGAAAGAGGGAACAGGAATAGAACTAGAAGCTTATATGGTGGACAATTTAAAGAAGAAACGGAGCTATGAAAATTGTGAAACAAGAAGCATATGGAAATACAGTACTTGAGGTAATATTTAGTTCCATAAATTTATACAGCCACAATGAAACTGTGGTGGTTAAATTAGAATAACAGTTATCTCAAGAAAAGAGCAGGTAGGGCTATTATGAGATAAGGAGGGCATGAAGGATGCTCCTGATCTGAATGATAGCTACACGGATAGAGGTATGTGTAGATAGAAATGATTAGCTACACACTTAAGATTTAAGCTCTATGCTGTATGAATGCTACAAATAAATTTTAAAATCTTTTGTAAGTGTTCCCCTAAAAAGTTCATTAGATCCACAACTCAAGATAGGAACCTAAGTTAAAAATTCAATAGAGTGGTACTGTCAGACCTCAGAGCTCAGAGCTCAGCCGAGGTAATAATTGGAGGGAAGATTCTGCCCAGGTTCTGCCCACACATGCCTGAGGGCCTTAGCAATCTGTCCCAGCTGGTGCTGGCAAGAGTCTTTGAGAGCACATAAGGTCTCGCCTGCAAAGCCTAAGAGTTGGAGAGGCAGAAGAAAGGAGTTTTACAGTGGAAAATGTAAATAAAGATGACTCAACCAGTTGTATGTATTTACTCACCAGCTTTCATCTTCCACACACCCCAGTGTATTGGACCCAGCAAGATCACTAATGGCTCCACACTGCCAATGGGATGTAGGAGTTTCTATGTTCATAACGCTTGACTGCTGAGCAGCTCTTAACCCCGTGATGACCTTTCCCAGTACGCTTTTTCCCACGTCTCCATACTCCACAATCTTCTGGTGTTTCTACCGTCTCCTTGGTTTCCTTGGTGGCTTCTTGTGCTCTACTTACCTCAGTCATTGATGCTCTTTGTGATTCTAGCCTACTATTCTTTCTTCTTAATCTCACTCTTGTTCTTAGTGATCCTACCCCACTCCCATGACAAAGTCTGTGAGAATCTCTTTGACATATAATAAGAGAAGCTGGGGTAATTTTGAGTTTAATCTATCACAATAAGCCCCTTGGTTATAAAAGGAACAAAGAAATAGACCTCTTAACCCCATCACCCCCACATTATGCACATCACCTTGACCTTTGACATAATAAAGACTGACCACTTTCTTGCTTTAAAAGTTAAAGTACAAATCTAGAGATTAGGTATGTGAATTCCCACATAGACCATGACTAGGAGAAAGACAGTTCATATGAAAAGGAAGAGGAATAAAAGGAGAACAGAAAAGCAGATGAGGAGACAGACTTGGGCTGAACAGGGAGATTAAATATGACTGCTGAGTATGAGATGAAGCAGATGATGGATTTGAGAGAAATGACCTCTCTGCCTTAAAACCCCATGACTGAGCCTCACTACCAGCTCAGGTCTTTTCCAAGGAAATAATCTAGTCCTATTAGTAAAAGGAACAGTGCCCGAAATGAAGCCAAATAGATACTATTTTGATAACTTAAGATACTCTCTTAAGTAGCGACCACTGAGTAGTCTAACTAGAACTGTAATAGCACAAATAACCTTCAGATGAGGAACATTTTGTTCCTGTTCAGTAATAGGATTCTGTCCACTGTCTTTAATGTGAACAAATGATATTTGTCTTATCAGTAGTTTAGTAAATTAATACAAATTAACTTCTTTGATCTATTTTTTAATAGACATCCGTAATGACTCTTAGCAGAGTAGGGAGCAAGATTAAAATGGTCAACATTCAAATCATACTTTTGTTTAAAGAATCAGTCCCTATTTCAACACAGAATGGTGAGTTATTAATTCTTTTATCTTTTCTTGATTTCTAATGTCCCCCAGAAGATATACAAGGTAAAGAATAGGAAGGTTACTGGGCACAATGTCAGTAATATGGTTAACACTCAGCTGTCAAATAAGGAATAAGTTTTTTAATTTTATTAGTATATGTTTGAGGTATGTTATGAATACATTCATTGTGAGTAGTTGGTACATGTATGTGACACATCTTATTTTTTTACAGCCCCTTCCCTACCCCCCTTTCTCCCTCCATCTCTTAGCCCCCTTCCCCTTTGCTAAATGTCCATCTTCTTATTTCCTATTGTCTATTTTATATTTTACTCTCTGATTTATACTTTGAGCTTCTTATATAAGAGAGACCCTATGATTTTTAAGCTTGCGTGTCTAATTTATTTCACTTAACATTACGGATTTAAGGAAATTCCATTTTCCTACAAATGACTCAAGTTTATTCTTCTTTATAGCAAAGTAGTACTTCATTGTGTATAAATGCCACATTTTCTTTATCCATTCATCTGTTGAATAGACACTTCTCATAAGAAGAAGTACAAATACATACATGAAAAAATGTTCAAGACCAGAATATCTTAAAGAAAGAAGATTGGGTAGCAATAACGTAGTTTGATAGAGTAGGACTATAGCTTGAAAGCCAAGTGTCTTGTTCTACTCCAGCTCCTAAAATAGAGAAAACTATGCAGCAGTTAAGAAAGTAAATAAATGGCAACCAGAAGACTAATCGTTTGCCTCCAAACCTGTTTCTAGCACTCTGCCTACCACAACCAAGGACTTCCCACAGTCACCATGAGGAGACTGGCACTGATCACGTGCACCTCAAAAGCAGATGCATCTCTCGGTGCCCCAACTCATTCTTCTTCCTCCTTCACTTGGTCTCTGAGGATAACCATAAAAAATGGCAAGCGTCATGCATTAGTCACTTTCCAGTCACTGGGACAAAATACCTGACACCTGCAACTTAAAGAGGGAGAGGTTTGTTCTGTTCAGTCCAAAGTCAGCAACCTCCAAGGGAGAAGCAGCCTGGTGGAGGGAAGATGCTCACTCCAGGGCAGTCAGAAAGCAGAAAGAAAAGGGAGGAGCTGGGAACAAGAACACACTCTTGCAGGTCATGTCCCCAGTGACCCACTTCCAACCAAACCCCACTGCCCAATAACACATTCATATAGTGGATTCACGAATGGATAAATCCTCTGATGAGTAGTGTCCTGTGATCTAATCACCTTCCAAAACATGAGACTTTGGGGAGACATTTTAGATCTAAACCGTAACAAGCTAGAACAAGCAGAGGTCATAACTACCAAAGCCTTCGCGCATGCTAGTATTTTGTAAAATAAATACAAGTTTTAGAGCTGCTAGCAAACAACTGACAGCAGAAGGAACTCTGTTCTCAAACATATCCACCAAGTCTAGCCTACCTCTGAGTTTCAGAAGAATATATGGGCCATTTTTCACTATTTTATACAAATGAGACAAAGCAGGCCTTTATGTATCTGCCCCGGATTGTATATTTCTTCAGTGTAGTCTGACATCCATTAGTTCAAAAGCTAGCCAAATCTAAACTCAATTATTTACATATACAATTATCTTTTGAACCCCAAACAACAAATTTTTTAGCCATTTATGATCTACCTGCTTTATAGACCTCCAAGAAACCTCCCCCAGTTGCTGTGACCTTGGGTAAGGTAGGTCCTTGTGGTTGTAAAGCCACTGCTGCCTTTCAGGGCTCTCTGAGCCAGTGTCCCTTGTGTGACTGCTGAGCTACATTACCTGAATAACATCTCTAGTCCCAGTCTTCTGGGAACTTCATTGCCAGCCCTCCTCTTCTGGGGGGTATTCCCCGCACCATAACCATTTGAATGGTGTCGTGTAGTGAGGGACTTCACCTCTC
>PVJO010030662.1:0-15256 GCA_004026905.1 Hystrix cristata | reverse complement strand
GGGGACACTTCAGATCCAAACCATAACTAAGACCCGTCAGTACTGACACAGTTTGCATTCTGAGAGCGAGTCCTTCCAAGTGAAAATGGCAGGCGATCCTCAGTTAGAGGAAGGTGTTAAACAGCAGAAGTGAAGGCGCTGTTGCAGAAGGAACAGAGATGGCTCAGGGAGCAAAAAGGAACTTCTAGTACGTACACCTGATGTCCTCAGAGCAGCAGGAGAGAGTGTGGCCACCCAGATGTGTAACGTGGAGGCAGGTGGAAATCTGACTTCACTTTTTAAAAGCAAATTCTTAGTGTCTCCTTTCTCCTCCCTCTCCCATGACCTCACACAGGTCCCTGTGACCTCAGTCAGGTCTGCAGCTTGTCATTCCAAACTCTGTGGCATCTGGGCTCAGGCTCCCTCGAGCCTCGATCTTTCTGCTGCTCTTCAGCTCTATCCCAGCTGGCCTTGGCACCTGCTCATCTATGGCCCCGGTGGAACCCTGCATGGGGGACAGCTCCCTTCTCCCTCAGGTCGCTGCCCGTTGGTGCCCGACTGGAGCCCTCATCTCAAGGTGAAGCCTGGTATCCAGTTGGGCTCCTCCTGTAACCAGGCACAGCAGAGTGGGCACAGGGTCCTACACAGCTTCGCGAACCTGGCTGCAGAGGCGTCCTTCTGGCCACAGCTACGGCCTCACGTCCCTGGGGAAGCGTATCACAGAACCACTCTGCATAGCCACTGTCTCCAGCAGGGGTCATTACCTCCCGTAACCACAGGGAGGCTCCTTTGAGCACTCAGTGATGGGAGAGAGACTGTCCGGCCAGGTGGGCAACATGCCCAGCCCTGCGCCATTGCCAGGTGGACGACATGCCCAGCCCCCCGCCATTGCCAGGTGGACTCCTGCTCGCCCTTCAGAGCCTCCTCTGCAGGCGGCTTTCCTTTTGGTTCCCATATTACCTGCAATGCACCTCTTACCTATTTTGTTGTATTACAGTGAATGGCTTATGCGTCAGTCTTCCAAGCTGACCTTTAAAGTCCTTTGAGGAAACAGAAGCACTGTCTCTTCCATCTTTGGACCTCGGGTGTCCATCCCCAGACCCACAGTCCTCAGTAACTGGAATTTGAAGCGGCAGTGGCTTGAGCAATGGGGCTGCCGGGTCACAGAGCACCCTGTAACTTCCCAGGAAGGCCACTAAGTGGCAGTGTTAACCTGGGGCAGCTTGGTGCCAGGTGGGCAAAGGAGCGGCTTGTAAAATTTCAACACGCAGGGAAGTCACGGTACAGCTGATGCCTGAGCTAAGGCATTTACAGATCTGCTGCTTTTATCCTAAGGGAATATCTGTTTTCAAGTTGTTTATTAATTAGAAATAAAGATTGTTCAGGCAGCTATAGCAAAGCTCTGCAGACAAGATGTGGTAAACAGTAGATACTGATTTCATGCAGCTCTTTTTTTGTTTTGTTTTGTTTTGTTTTGTTTTTGGGGTTTTTTTTGCAAGGGCACTCTTCCCTTCACAGAGGCCCCACCCCCATAACCTCATCCGATGCTAACCGGATGCCAGCACGGTGGGTCCGTGTGTGAACTTGGCTTGGGACACCAGACATCATTCCTCAGAGACCAAGCAGCAGATTCAGAGGCTGAGGGCATGAGGGGTTGTCTGAGCATACTGTGATGCTTCTGCTGTCTGTGGGTTTGTGGAATTCTCTCTCCCCGTGTCACCTGCTGTTATTCATCATCTGGAAGGAGCTGGGGGCATTTGTGCCATTTGTCCCTCCACGCTCGTGCCATGTGCACGGGCCGACATCTGCCGAGCTCTAGAGGGAGTGCGCTCGCAGCTTCAGAGTGCTGGGGAAGGGCTGAGTATCCGCGTTGGCACCCACAGGCTGAGTGCACCATTCCTGTAGTGCGACCCTGATGTTCCGTGTATTTAAGCATCATGAATCACTGTTCCAGATCCAGCAGGAAGGCGGGATTGAAGTTAGGTGTCATCCCGCTGCACACAGGCATCCCCCAACTCCTCAGGCAGGGATTCAACCCAGTAACACCCTGTAGATCTTGGTCTCCCTGCCACAGTCCTGCGAGCCCCCCCGAGAACAGTGGAGACCAAGTCCCCACTGTGCCCATTACATCCCCCTCTGCAGACAGGATGGCCTTCTGCTCGCATTTGAGTGAGTGAGGCGCTCATGGTCCTGCTTGGGGAGTTTGTGCCTACGGGTGTTTCTCAGCCTTTATTCTAATTGCCCCTTTATTCTAATTGACATTCTGGTGCCAGGGGACACTGTTTCTTCCCCTATGACTTCTGGGCTGCTTGCCTGGAAGGAGTGAAATGTTTTCCTTTGAGAAACCAATTTTCACCCCCAGGGTGTGGTCTTGCCCCTCCTGAGGCTATTAAAGGCTTTTAGCTATTTTGGGGAACTTTGCAGATTTGGTATCAGTTAGTCACTTTTATTGGGGGTTGTCAGAGAGGAAAAAGATACTTGAGGAATGGGAGAACTAGGGAGACCATGACCAGTGGCCACTATCTGGGCGGATGAGGTAGAAACTTAGTCTCTCAAGTTCTGGAGCCTGAAGTCAAGGTCGGGTGTCAGTAGGGCTGCGCTCTTTCTGGAAACCAGGAGAGAAAGCCTTGTGGTCTTTAGAGTCTTTCGACCTCAGATGGGTGGTGGCTGGAAGTCTTGGTGTCCCTGGACTTGTGGCTGCATCACTCCAACCTCTGCTCCCCCAGCCCCATGTTCACAGTTTCTTCTCCTCTTCTGTGTCAAATCACCCGTCTTATAAGGACATGCGTGATCGCACTTGGCCCACCAGCGTGACTGAGCATAATCTCCCCGTCCCAGGATCTTTAACTTCACCTCCTGTGAAGACCCTGTAGCCCCAGGAGTTTCTGCATCGCAGGTTCCGGGTTGGGACCAGCTGTCTTTTAGGGAATATCATTCTCTCACCATGAAAGGTCAAGAGAGCAGCCAAGCAGCATAGAGATGGGGACCGTACTGTGCCTTTCCTGGCTGTCACAGAGAAGGGAATGAGGTCTGGGATGTTCTGTAAGATCTGGGGACCAAGGAGGCCAAGTCGGCCAGTTCCAGGGGATGGAGCCATTCGGGTGGAGGGCCAAGCACACGCTGCCTGCACCCCAGTAGGTGCACTGGGGGGGGTTCTCGAAATGAAGTGTGCAGACCCCAGGAAGTTTCCAGCGAAGCCAGAGCCAGGGAAAGAGACAGCAGGAGCATCCTGGTCCCATCGGTGAGGGGAAGATGGGCACCTTCATCCTGTGGAGTGTGGCACCCTCTCCCTTCGTGTCTTAGTCACTTTCGTCATCGCTAGGACAAAATATCAGACACTCACAACTTAGAGGAGGACAGGTTTACTTTGGCTCACAGTTCCAAAGTTCCAGTCCATGTTCACAGTTTAAGCAAACATGTTTAAACGCTGAAAGGGTGTGGTAGAAGGGCCTGAGGGGAGGAAAGCTGCTCACATTATGGCATCCAGGAAGTGGAGAGAGAAGGGCGGAACTGTGGAGGGAACTACTTCCTTCTGGGTCACACCTCCGGTGACCCACCTTCTAAGAGCTCCAGTTCTCTTCCAAATGCCCTGTCTATGAGCAGATGAGGCTCTTGGGGGATATGTAGATACAAACCATAATACCCAGGAAGGTCTCTCCAGTCACTGACCCCCACGCCTCAGTCCCTCCTGCCACCCACAGTCAGTCCCAGCACCCCAGGTGTCTCTCCTGGGTTAGCTGCCAGCCCCAGGGCCCCTCCGCACAGTCAGGTGCCTTTCTGAAGGCCTGAGCTGGTGGGGCTGGGTCTCCCTTATCCTCATGGGCATGCTGCGCTCCACCCTGTGGCCACCTGCAGGCCTAGCTCTGGTTCGTGACATTTTACACATGCTGTACCTGTACCCTGCTGCCTGGAAGTCCCTGCCCTGTGTCATAATGCTCTCCTCTGCATCTCCCGCCCCCAGCCCACCCTGGCTTGCCCCACCATGCTGTGGCTGCCTCCAGGTCTGGTCTCCTCTGTAGGTGATGAGTTTCCACAGGCGGGGACTGTGTGTGGGTCGCCGTGGTCCTCTTCTCGGACCCCCGCATAGGCAGTCACCAGTAAATACCTGTCCACCAGCTGGCTTTAGTGAACAGGATGACACTTGAGTGGAATTTTACAATTCCTCTAACGGCCTCTGGCCCTTCACTGCTTCCCCAATAGCCCCCGAGGTGATGTGTGTATAAGTTCTTAGGAACATGCTGTTCTTCACTGGGGAGGGAGTTCTGTGTTCCGAGCAAATCCCAAGGATAGTAGCTGAATCAGTGACACTCAGAACGTGGTCCCTGACACACCCAGCCCTCTCCATATCCTGTGCTGATTTTCAGTGTGCATCCTTGCACACTCCTCCCCCCCCGCCTCTGTCCTCAAGCCCATTGCTAGTCCTGGGCCAGTCCCGTCTGTCCCCTGGCCAGAGTCTGCCAGTGTACTTCATTCAGGGATACCAGAGCTGAGGCAGCCCTGACCTTGGAGTGCAGTAAGGGTGAAGGGCCAAGAAGGACGCTACCAATAGAAAGCAACAGAGGGAGGAGGCCATGTGGGTCCACAGATACTCCATATGCAAAGATTGTACCCCCAGGTCCTTGCATCCCAAAAGGGACAACTGTCAGTGACATTTCCAAAAAAATCATGTGGATCACGAAATCTGAGGGAAGGCAAGGAATACCAGGCGGAGGGCTGCGTCCACCATGCAGTCTAGCGTTGCTGGAGTCCTTGGAGGACCAGGGGGCACCAGTGTAATCTGCCGCCATTTGGGTTTCCAGGTGTGTGTTCACTGCTCTGTCTTTGGCTCCTTTTCTCCTTAGAGGGCTGTTGGGGACCCTCTCTGGGCCACTTGCGGAGTCTGAAAGTGATGGTGTATTCTCCATAGCTCACTAGGCCTACCTCATGAGCCAGCAACAGAGGGGAAGTTATCTTCATTGTGGCTTTTGGTTGTTAATGCGGTTATCAGAAACCAAAACCGTTATCAGAATGCAGAGAAAGATACATGTGCCATCTTGCTTCTTTCAGCTGTTGCTCTAAGGTATATGACAACTCTGAAACTCTTAGTTGCTTTTAGTCTGACTCTTCTCCGTGTTTTTTTTAAATAACATTTTGAGAATAAGTCCCAGAGGCTTGATATTTAAGGAATGGCATTTATTGAAAGGAGAGAAATCTAAGCCAGTCATGGCATTAATAAGCTCAGGTTGATCTCAATTAGTGGAAGACTTCAGCGTGGGATCCGGGAGTGGTTCCTGCTGGTCCTTGAGCAGGGGCTACTGGGGTGAGGGACAGTCCCCCTTGGATGTGCGTCCCAGGCTGTCTGTGGCAGATGCCTCCAAATCCAAGCTTTATCTGGAGAGAGTCACAAGACAGCGAGCAGCAGAAGATCCCTGTTAGCATCACAAAGAAAGAATTCTTAACAAAGATTCATTCCGCTTTTCAAAACTTAGAGGTTTTAAAGACGTTATCCAGCTGCCTTCTCTCAGAAGCGGCTTTCCGATTGTAGAAAAGCATCTTTTAGGACAGAAGCTGTTTTTCTTAATCTCTTAATGGCAGTCAGCTACTCGGCTTGGGGCCTGGCACATGGTAGGAGTGTTTGGGGGTTAAAGAAATAAAAGAATAAAAAACAGTTAACGTGAACATCTCAAGTTTGGAGAAGATCTCAGCTCCAACTAGAAGAGGATCCATTATTTTAAGGTCGGGGATGTTGGAAAGATCAGCATGACCCTCAGTGGCCTCCGAGGTGGCTCCTGGGGCCCTCGGTGGTGTCCTGTATGACTCATTTCGCCCTCAGCTAACCACACGATAGAGGCCAGTTAATAATTTAAGACTCATTCCTTCTGCCTGTAGGAGGAGACAAGTATGCATCGCCACGTAACTGTGGGGGGTGTCAGCAGGCCTCAAATGCAGGGATGCTCTTTCTCCCTTCCCCACATGACAGCCGCCATTGCTTCGGCTGCATCTTGGTTCCTGCAGAAATTCCTGGAAGGAGCCAAGACTCAAAGTCAAGCCCAGTTGTTAGGATGACAGCACCGGCTGAGTGGGACTCGCTTATCTCCTTGGTAACGTCTTTCTGAGCTCAGACCCCTTGTCTGCTCCACACTGATCGTTCTGAACTGCTTGGGTGCGTGGATGACATTTTGGATCATCCATCCATCCATGTTTGGAACAAATCGCTGCAGTAATTGCATGGCCCGCGGATGAAGGGACACATCTTGGTCCCTCACAGGACTCCTGCAGGAGCCCAGGAAGCCCAGTGAGCTTTTGGTGCACACTGTGCCCCACGGTCCTACAAGTGCGGTGGGTCCCCCCAGCAGGAAGGTCCACATCGGCAGCCATCCCTGAGACACCAGCCCTCTCTCTGAATGGGAGCGTCTCATCAGGTCCCCACCTCTGACCTGCTGGTCCCCAACCCAGCAGTGCTCCGGCTACTGCCTGCTGTTGTTTGTTCATACATCATTCACACACCTTCAGAAACTCAGGACCAGACATCCCGTGGTGACAGAGCCACACCCTGATGGCCTCCACAGGAAAGCTACGTGGGTGACTATGTGATTGCCTGCTAGGTCTCATGTATTCTATGGGGCTCCCTTTTTACGCTGTAGAAATTATAATCAATAGTATTCGAAAGAGCTCTTGGAGTTGTCCTTTCTATAATTGGGCGTGTAAAATAATAAGCACCATTAAATGGCAGTGCCTTAGATTTGATGAGATTCGGTCTTTACAGTTGTGGATGCCAGTGGAGGATATGTGGAGTGACCCACCTGGGACCCGGCAGATTTGCCCGGGGGGTGCTCTGACTTCTGAGGCCCCAGGACAGGTGGAAGTCTTGCCTGTCATGCGGGGAGCCCCCAGTGTTTGAAGGTTCCACCAGGATGGGTCAGCTGGGCAGGATAAGAAGGGAGAGAAGAGGCTGCCAGGTACATGGACCCGTGTCACATGGACCGTAGATGAATTTTTGGTTTGCGGTGAGAAGAGACCCTTTGGTTTTAATGTGCTGTATGTATTGTTGCTATATGTCACTGTTGCTTTAAAAAAAAATTGCGATAAAGATGTATATATACCCATTGTTGCAATATATTCTATTTTAAATCTGAATTTAAAATTGAGATTTTTTTTCAATTAAATGAGATATGTCCATGACATAAAGTTTACCATTTAACCGTTTTAAGTGCACAGTTAGGGACTTTAAGTTTATTGACATTGCTGTTAAATCACCTCCAGAACTTTCTCATCTTCCTGAACTGAAACCCTGTCCCACTTAAATACTGATTCTTATCTCCTCCAAGCCCCCAGTTTCCCAGGAGTCTAGGGGCCTCCTATGGGTGGAATGAGACAGGATTTGTCCTTTTGTGACTCGAGCATAGTATGCTTGAGACTCTTCTAAGCTGGAATGTGCGTCAAGATTCCCTTCCTTTTTGAAGGCTGAATAACATTCCATTGTCTCAATGGACCCCATTTTGCTTAGCTATTCACCAACTGGTGGACACTTGGGTTACTTCTACCTGTTGTGATAATATTGCTGCGAATGTCACATAAATATCTAAGTCCCTACTTTGAGTTCTTTGAAGTAGAATTGCTGGATTGTACAGCGATTCTGTGTTTGGCTTTTCGAGAAACCACCATGCTGTTTCCCGTGGTGGCTGCACCATTTGACACTCTTGGCATGGGCAGGTGAGGGTTCCAGTTTCCCCACATCCTCACTGACACTTGCTACTTTGTTTTTTGATTTTTTTTTTAATAGCAACCATCCCGATGAGTGTGAGGTAGTGTCATTTTGAGTAGCTTTAAATGTGTTTGTAAATGTTTTTGTGTCTGAGGCCACCACCAGGACCATATTATAAAGAGGACAAGAGCCTAAGTAGGGGTGTAGCCAGAGGAGACCACCAGGCCCCAGGCAGTGGGCCACACATAGCGTGGTGGAGGCCAGGCCACAACTCAGCTTCCTTTAGCCTTGTTTGGCTTGGCGCCTATGCTTGCGAGTGCACCCTGCTCATACTGTGGAGACTTGTGGCCCAGAGACCTGGCTCACAAAAGTGGCTCCAGTCTTCGTAAAGCAGCTTCCCAGTTTCCTGGGAATTGGCCCAAAGTCCTGGCAGCACGGATCCATCTGCTGTCCGGATGCTTTCTTTGTGCCTGCTCTGCTGGCCGGATAGCAGGTGTATTGACCCGGGAGAGCCCTGCGCTGAGGGGGGCTGATGGCGCCTCACCTCTCCTGGTTTTCAGCGTGTTGGAAACAAGACATGGCTGTGGAGGGGTTGGACGTTTAAATTAAAGGTGGGCACAGCTGAAAGTGACTGTTTCCCACAGCTCTTGTTAGAGGCCGCCTGTGTTTCCACTGAGGAACTGTGGCTTGTTCAGGTTTCTGAGGGAAGGATTTCCCCACCACAGCAGAGGCAGCGCTTTTGTCCAGAGCCAGATGTCTGCAAAATGTTTTCTCTTCTTCTAAGAACATCATGGTTTCGGCTTGAAAAAGACATTTCCACCCATTTCCAATAGAAGACACGGTGTCGTAGAGATTATGGTAATTTTGAGAAGTCAAGAGTGGGTTTATGGAAATTGGCAATAAAGATTGCATATAGAGACTCTTCAGAGCTCCTTAAAATATTTGTTATGCTAATTTTGAATTGCCAGGGTTTCTGCAGGCGTGAAAATGGATGGTGTTTTTTCATTCTTTTTGTATAATGTTATGAGGATGATTTTCACTTTGGAAAAAGAGCAAGGGGGGTTGAAAATGTGTTATCTGCGCATAAGAGAGGGGCCACTGGCCCACAGGTAGCAGCTTTCAAAACACCAGAGCTCATGGCCATGATGGGGCGTGATTCCAGTGCCACGTGGCTCTGTGGCTGATGATGACCTAGCAGAGACCGACTCTGGTGACAGGTTGACGGCATCACCACCCACAATGAGTGAGCATAGCAACTCCACTGGCCCTTGTCCTGCCACGGCACGGCCGAACCAGCAGCTCTGCCCAGCCCGTGGTCTGCCTCTGTCTCCTGGCCGGGCAGAAGGAGACTGTGTGCTTCTCCTTGGTTTCCCAGAGCTCTGAATGGTCTTGTTTTTCTTAAAAAAAAAAAAAAAAGGTGTATTGAAATATAATTCACATACCATAGAGTTCACCTATTCAATGCATATAATTCAGTGGTGGTTAGTATATTCAGAGTTGTGTGCCCACCATCGTGGTCAATTTCAGAGTATTTTTATACCCTCAAAAAGAAATTTTTTTTCTACTCTGGGAGGCTGAGGCAGGAAGGTCACATGTTGGAGCCCAGCTTAGCAAGTTAGCAATTTAGATCCTGTCTCAAAATAAAAAAATGAAAAAAAGGACTGGGGTGGCAGCTCAGTTCAAAGCCCCTGGGTTTAATCCTTAGTACTGCAAAAGTTGGGGGGGGGAGTGTGAGAGAGCTAGAGACTCACTGTCAGTCTCATTCCCCTAAACTGCCTCACCCCAGCCATGCAGCACCGCTAAGATACTTTCTTTCCCTGTGGGTCTGCGTGTTCTGACTGCTGCACGTGAATGGAACCACACAGTGGTGTTTGTCTCCTCCTCCTGAGCACAGTGTTTTTGAGGTCCACCTGTGTTGGAGCACACGTCAGTATTCTATTCTGTTTTGTGGCTGAATCGTATTCCCCTGTATGGTTGCCACACCTACACATCTCCGCATCCATTGGTGGCGTCCGCTCCTTCTTGCTGTTAGAAAATGTAGAAAATGCATTTACGTTTGCGTTTTCAAGATCAGCCTCTGAGGTCAAGTAACTCTTCCCACCCCTGACTTGTGAATGTCTTAAGGTTCAGCATCTCATGTTGGCTGAGCAAGGAAATGAAGAAAGATTTGGAATAACATAATAATAACAACATAATTATGCTGCAATACAATAATATGAGTAATAACACAATAATAATGACTAAAACTTATTGCTTGCATCAGTCCCCATGGACTAGGTTGTGCATGGTAACAAGCATCCTCACACTTTCAGTGGCAGCCATCTGGTGATGATGAAACAGATGAGAAGCACCTGCCCCCCCACCTTTTCCTGTGATGGCCAAACAGTGGCATGATTCAGCTGATAGCCGTCACATTCCTCCTCGCTTCCCTTCACTCTCGTTTCTTCCCCTGAGGATAGCATCCAGCATGAACTGGTGTTGGTTGGCAGCATCAGGGCCCAGAGCTGTGGCACTAAGTGGTAAGTCCATTGGCAGTCAGAGCCCAGGGCAGGTAGCAGAGCTACACTTTACCGATTCATGACTTCTATCTGAATTGAGCAAAAGAACCCTCAACTATGATTGGCAATAACTATGTCCAAAGGCCTGCTGTGGCTTTGCCCCAGTTTCATCTCTGTCACAGGATCCAGGTGGCTGGAGATGTCACTGTTCTCCAGGCAGAGGGAATTGAGCATAACTGGACTCTAACATCACTGCCAGGTTGGGGAGGATGCTTCCTTCCACATGGAGATGCTGCTAGTTATAGAACAGGTTAAGGCTGCCTGATCCTTGTCCAGGAAAATACTGAGTGATTGGAACTAAGAAAGCACTCTGCACTGGGGTTGGCAAAATAGGGCCCCATCTTTGGCCCACACCTTACCTTACCTTTGGGCTTAGTGACCACCTCCGGACAGCGCCACATACATGCAAACCCAGGCATCCTGAGCTGTCCACTGTATTTGTCTCCAGAACACTTTCTGGCCAGTGTACAAGCACAGATAGTGAGCAGTGACCATGGGCACAAATTCTTGCGGTCACTCTAGAGAAGATTAAGGAAGTGACACTCATCACTCTCTCTGGGGGAACCTTGCCTGTGGCACTGTCCCTCACGCCTGGCCAATCACGCTCATGCCCGGCCAGTCTTACAACCTTTTTCTGCCCTTGGCTCCAGTCCTGCACCACAGGCCTGACCGAGTCCTCCTGGGAGGGAGCACCCCACAGTCTCCCAGCCCCAGCAGGATGCGTCCTGAACAAATGCTGTCCCCGGCACCGGTGCTCTTCCTCCCTGCCGAGGCCTTGTGACCTCAGCTACTGCCAGATAGAAACCAGCGGGAGGTTCTTGCTGCATCATCCTCAGGAGGGTCTTTCTGGGGGGTGAGGCTGCCCTGGTAATCACACTTCGCGTGCTCTCAACGAACCCCAGGAGCCCCTTGTTCACCGAATCAGGCTTCGCGACTCCCTCAACATCTGGCCTTAACTTCTCGTCCTTCAAGCAGACGGGTCTTTCCCTTAAGATGTCTGGGGAGCACCGCCGAGGAGGGGTAGCTCCCTGATTCTGGGGCTGTCCTCAGAGCCAGGGACAGGTACAGATGGAAGGCAGTGTTGTCCCTCTAGGTTTTGGGGTGTGTGGTCTGTGGTGTTGAAAGACCTCGTATTAATCTGAGTTTTCAAAAAAAAGAGCAAGAAGATACGAAATATGTATGTCCAAGTCTATGGATGGATGTAAAGCGACTCTGTTTTAAAAGAAATAGTTTATTATAAGGCAAACATGGGCGACCATGGCCAGAGTACACGGCTTCAATGACCCTGAATGGCGCGTTATGTGGGGAACAGGTTCCATGGACTCTTATAGCCACAGAGCAAAGCAGGTCCTAAATCACTACCGTTACCAAATATATTGGTTGGAGCACCAAGGAAAGGTGGACTACAGCAGAACGGGAGACCTTTTCGATAAGTCTTAGATGTTATTTCATAAAATTCTTAGCATTAGTGCTACTGGAGGCTAGAGGTTGGCTAGAGGTCTGGAGGTTAGCGATGTGCTTCGAGAGGCTTCTCTAATAGTCCCGAGGTTGTTCGGTCAGATACAGAGCTGATAGTAATTGGCTATTAAGGGGATTCAGATAGCCCCAGATGATTTTGCCTCTTGACCTGCAGCACTTCGTTCTCTCCACAGTCACAATGTTCTCAGGAAGGCCAAGCAGGCGGCAGGATCTTTCATATAGATGTGGCTTCCTCAGAAAGCGTCAGTTCTTCGATATATGTGGAGATTGAGATTTATTGTAAGTGAAATTGGCTCATTACTACAGAGACCAAGAAGTCCCGGCCTCGGTAGTGACAAGCCAGAGACCCAGAAGAGCGGGTGGTGTAAGTTCTAGTCCAAGGTCAGGAGACAAGTGTCACAACTCAAGCCGTCAGGCAGAGCCAGTGGATTCCAGTTTCCTCTGCCATTTGTGAGAGTCCACCACTGAAATGCTGAGCTCATTCAGCCACACCCGGAAACAGTGTTTGGTCTGGTAACCCCAGGGCTCAGTCAGATTGATTGTCACCAGAGTCGCGGAGGGTCTCCTGACCCTGCCAGTGTCTTCACACCCTTAGGACCTGCCTGTCTTTTGATCACCTCTTCAGAGAGGGGGACCCATTGCTCCCCGAGAAGGCTGGCCATCTTGGAATCTCCCCCAGCACCAGCTTGGCGACTTCCTACTTGTCACCCCGTCAGTGCTCTCTGCCCAGGAGCAAGGCCACTCTCCTACCTCCCGAGGCTCTTGCCATATCAGACAATGAACTGACCCTGGGCACACAGCAAGTGGGAAATCATGCACAGAATATTTAGCTGTGAATTCTTTTCTGGCACTAGAATCCAGAATCTTCATGAATATTTAAATGGCACTGAGTCAGTGTTCAGGGATTCTTGTTTTAACACGGTGGGAAGTATTATTGTTTATAAAACAGATACAAAGAATCTTTTGTTTCCATGTGTTCCTTTTGACTATACTTCTTATTATTGTGAGTCCCTTTTTTTTTTTTAAACACAGAGGGTAGCATATTGCTATGCCTTAAGAAGTGTACAAGTGGGGCCCGTCTGGTGTTCCCCTCCCCGCCGTGCAGTGTGGAGATTCTAGTTGCTGGTTTCTGCCTTTTGGTTTTAAGCAGGTGCACAGGGACCAGCCAGGAGATAGAAGACAGACCAGTGATTAATGGTGGAGAGCAAAGATTGCATGCTGCCGTTAGCTAGAATGGACCAGACCAGGAGACTCTAAATGAGGCCCTCTGTACGGTTCATCTCATTTTTCACAGATCCTATACTTAGGAATTTGTCTGCTTGCTAAAATTCATTCTAACACCAAAATTAAAATGTTCATGGTCATTCACAGACAGGCCTAAAGTGCAGTCTCCCAGCCAGCAGATTCCTGGCTCAGGTGGGACCAGGAGATGTACTGCCTTCCTTTTTCACATCTCATACTGCAAATACATATCCTCTCTCTCTTTTTTCCCCTCTCCTAGTACTGAGGATTGAACCCAGGGGCCTTAGCACTGAGCTACGTCCCCAGCCCTTTTTATTCTTTTTATTTTATTTTGAGACAGGATCTCACTGAGTTGCTAAATTGCCCGGGCTGGGCTTGAACTTGCAGTCCTTGCACCTCAGCCTCCCAGAGTGCTTCAATCATAGGCTGTACCATCACGCCCAGCTACACGTCCTCTTTGCCATCTATATAGTGTTATGTTTTTTAATTTTTATGCTTTTCTGTTGTTGACTTTGCAGTTCAAAATAGTTCCCTAGTGCTGTGCTAATGTGCTGTCCAGGGTCCCTGAGCTCAGGACAGCTGCGCTGGGCTTTCCAGAGGATGCACCCATGTTAGAGAAGCCTCATGCAGGCGTGAGCTGCAGTGCTATTGGCCATAAGCTCAGTGGTGATAAATTGACACTAACACACATAAAACACGGCTTAGGAGAACTTAGCCCTGTCATTGTCTTAACAACAGTGGCTCAGTTTTTGCTAATTCAGTGTTTGTGGCCACTTTACAGAACGTAATTCCCATAGATAACAAGAATCATCCGTAGACACATCCACGGGTGCTAAACACTACTGCTGTCTGCAGCTGCGAGGTGAGCAGAGGAAGCCCAGCGCGCCGAGTTTGTGTTCACATAGATCCAAAGCTTGCTTTGTGTAAATCCAGCTTCTCTTCCCTCTTCTCTGGAGGGTAGGCCCACCTGCTGGTCATTGATGGTGGGTCTGCTTTTATATTTAAATTCTAACACAGATGTAGACTTCAGAGGTCAGAAAGACCTGTCTCATGTGTTGTTCTAGCAGGATTTAAGCATCTGGGTTTTGCACTCCAGGATTCCCACTTTGTATTGATTGCAGACCTGTGGCATGGGGCAGGCGCTGGCAGAGGCAAAAGGAACATTCTGCGAACAGGCTTTTTCCACTTTGCGTAGCTTGTTATCTAGGATGCACTTGCATCTACCAGAAGCTTCATCTACAAACGTTAGAAGAGCTTTCTCCACTGTGGCGGGCGTCCTTTAATACACATGCGTGCTTTTTAAGCTCAGTGTCGACTTAGCAGGGTATCATTGAAATGTTTATCTTACAAAGTCATTGATGAAATGGGGCATATATGCAGCCATTGCTAAAACATACAGAAAGTGCTGCAGGAAGTCTCACTGACAGCTGTAGGCTCTGATTCCTGTAGATAATAAGCCCCTAACGTGACCTCACTAGGTGTGGTGGTGCACACCTGTTCTCCCAGCCGTTTGGGAGGCCAAGGCAGGAAGATTACAGGTTTGAAGCCAGCCTGTGCAACTTACCGGGACCATATCTGGGAGGAAGGGAGGAAGGGAGGAAGGGAAAGCAGGGATATAGCTCAGCACTCCCGCAGTTTGATCCCCAGTAATGCAAAACAAGAAAGATAAATACCCACCCCCAGCTCCTCATGGATATTACAGCTGGCTTTGTGTGTTTCCTCACCAGTGGGTAGGGAAGCTTTGAGGAACAGTCTGTAGTGGGCAAAAGAGTGTTAACCTTCGTTCACAGAGAATCTCCCCTCTCATGAGAATGGCGGTTGGAGGGGAGCCAGGTCCGGTTGAACCCGTGGGGTTGGGATGGGCAAATGCTAGAGGACAGAAACAATAGAAGCCTCCATCTGTCCTCACAGAGTTGAATTCTGGGCAGGCGCAGGCTGGACTCCAGCGTTGTCTGTCAGGGGTGCTGTTTGCTAAGGAGACAGCCATCTTCCCTTGTGGCGATGCTGTGTGCCTGCTCAAACACAGAATGAGAAAGAGAACTTGAGAGAGAAGTGACAGCCACGTCCCTGGACCAGAATCTCAAGTGAGAACAAAGTGGTCCCTCAGAATCACCAGTTGTCTGCCTCGCTGTCTGCCTGGAGGTGACTTTCTGGTTTTATTGCCCCCCTGAAGCCACTTAATGGAGTAGAGGATGCTTCAGACTCCAGGCCAGCACTTCCGGCCGCACCCTGTCCCTTGCTATGTGTGTAGCTTTTCTTTTTTCTCATCTCTAAAATAAGCTGTGTCCTGTTGGGAGGTTCCTTTGTGCTTAAA